>CM054136.1:84851373-84856373 GCA_028751875.1 Rapana venosa | reverse complement strand
CCGATCCACCGATCTTTGCAAGGACGGAAACGATTTCAGGTGATGTGGTGATAGGAGAGCGCTAAGGCAGAAGCCGATGAATGGTAGGGTATCAATGCACGGCATCAATGGAACAGAGCAACTGGCACCGGATCGTGGAATAGCTGTGTGTGTGTGGGAGACGCACGTGTCTTGCACTGGTGATCTGGCTGTTGGTTTCTCTAGGGACCATGGCTTCAAGATGGCTTAAGAGAGAAATGCTATGGCATTACTTGTTCATTTTTTTAAAAGGTTTTCTCATAACTTTCAGGGGACGAGATAGCTCAGTGGTCAGAACACTCGCTTTCCCCAAAGCTAAGATTAAGCAGCATTGAGTGTGGTTACCAAGTGGATGGGTGACCGTTTGCTCGCCTTGGCTTTTAGTTCAGTTCCCCAGTTTACTCAGCTGTAAATGGGTACTTGCCCTCTTTTAGGGTTAGGGGAGGTAATTCATGCTTATTGAATGAAAGGGCTATTTCCCTTTGTTTCTACTGTGTGAGAGTATGAGTATTGGGTTATTATAACACACAAATACTCTTAATCTTACATTGTTATGAAACAGTAAAATTGCTACTTCACATACAGTTTGCACGCAGCGTCGCAAATCTCCTCTGCACTCAAGTTCACATTCATTCCTTTCTAATCAAGTAGGTAAAGGTAAAGGTGTCCCATAACCTATATTAAGGTCGTAGGGGAGCGAGGCGTCAGAGACCTCACTTCTCTAGGGCCAGCGTATTGAGGGCGGCGCCCATCTCCTCTCCCTCGCTGCTTTACCTTCCTTGACCCTAAAGAGGGTAGGTACCCATTTATAGCTTGGTGAACTGGGGGAACTGTACTGAAGCCAAGGCGCGCAAACGGTCACCCATCCAACTGGTAACCACGCTCGACGCTGCTTAACTTGGCTGGGGGAAAGCGAGTGCTCCGACCACTGAGCTACCCCGCCCCCCAAGTACATATACCTAAATAAACATTCCCTCTTCCACCACCCTCTCCCAACCCAAACGTTTCTCTCTTTTCCGCTAAAAAATCCAAACCTACTTTATTTTTTACCTCCAGATCGGCAGTACTCTAGGACACAAGATCTTCTTCCCCTGTGTCTGTATGTCTATTTGGAAACTGCACTTTTCAATCTGATAGATACTGCTGGATTCCATTTTAAACCGGCACACAGTCCCCTAGCGAGTCCCCTTTCCTAGTCCAATTCTCCCTGTGGAAAAGTCGGCATGAAATATTCGTCAGTGCGGACCAGTTCCTAGTTACAGTTTTGCGGGTGATATTTTTTATTTTGATGTATATATATTTTTTTGGGCAAAGTGGTTTAAAAAAAGAAGATATTACTGATTTATTTTTATATCGTCTTATTTTCTTTTTTACTCTCTCTCTGTTCTCCTGTCTGTCTGTCTCTGTCTCTATCTGAAATGTCTGTCTGTCTTTTTTTGCCCTCTCTCTTTGCACGTTCTTAAGAGACAGACTTTGAGAAGAGAAAAGAATCCATCAACAAAACATCAAGGGCGAAAGAGTACACCACACACACACACACACACACACACAAAACACACACAACAAAACACACAAAAACACACACACACACACACCAACCCCAACTGCATCAATACGATAATTTAACGTGGGAACATTCAGAATTTTAGTACAAGTGTTTTTAGTCAAGGAGAATTAAACTTTTTCTATAGAATGAAACTAAATGCATTGAACCAAATTCAGCAAAAATGTAATGCTGTGTGTGAGAATATCACCAATATATATACTTTTTTGACTGCCAATGTAAACTTTCTCCCCATTTTTCTGAAATCCTTCACTACATATTCATAATCTAAACTGGCATTTGAAATTGTGAAAGTTTTGTACAGTCCCATGGACATTTTTTTAAGTTACATTAACGTTAATGCTTTTTTTTTTTTGTTTGTTGTGTATGATATTTTTTTTAAATTCCTTTGCATTGCCAATTTTTTTCTAGATTTTGTTTAAAACAACACATCCACATCTCCCGGGTTTGGGTTTTTTTTTTTTTTTTTTTTTTTTTTTTTTTTTTTTTTTGGGGGGGGGGGGGGGGGGGCCCCCTAATATCAACTAAAAGTGACAGACTAAAATTGAAGTCAACAACAACAACAAACACACACACACACACACACACACACAGACACACACACAGACACACAACACACACCCCACAACACACACACACCAAAAACACAGACACACACACACAGACACACACAAAACAGACACACACATACAGACACACACACACACACAGACACACACACACACACACAAACCCCCACACACACACACACAACACACACACACACACACACAACACACACACACACACACACACACGAGACAAAACACACATACACACACACCACACACACAAGAGACAAACACACACACGAGACAAACACACAAACATCAACCCCCCTCCCCCCCCCCCCACACATACAACAAGCCAATAAACAACCCACAAAGGAACAACCAAAAAACCCCCCACATACCCAGATGTGCTTTACTTCGCTAATGCTTCGAAAAAAGGACATTGTTTTTCCTTGACAAGAACGTTTAGAGCCGACCAAAATCTTCAACATCTCTTCTGCCGAGTCAGCATGCAAAACAAGAGAGAGTCAATGCCCCCTCTAGGAGACATATTAAGGTCAACAACAACAAGTGATGGCATCATTAGCATCACGCTGCCAGGAAGTCTTAATCCTATTGCTGTTTGGCGACAGACGATCGGAAAAATTCCGTGGTTTATGTTTTAACAGTCAAAAGTTTGCTTGTAGTTTTCTCAACGTACTCTAATGCTTTAGTCAGGTGAGTGTAGTACTGGGTTGGATTACAGTTCATGGGTTTGTTGCCAAACATTTAAAGTCTACGCTGCGCATAAACAAAATAAGTTTAACTTGCCTTTTTGTCGTCTTAAAATGTCTTTGGTCCTAGTCGGAGGAGTACGATGATGAGTTGTGTTGAGATTCATGGGGTGTTGGCAAGTCGGAAATGAATAGTCTATGTTGCACTTGAACAAAGTTTGCATCGGATTTATAAGTGCATACTGTGGGTTGGTAATATCATTATCACATAGTAAAAGCAGACATGCACAGACAGACAGACAGACACAGACATACAGACACAGACAGACAGACACAGACACACAGACACACATGTTCATGCACACACGTGAGAGAGAATGACAATGACAATGACAATGACAAATTCTTTTATTTCTCATGAGAGAGACAGAGAGACAGAGAGAGGGACAGAGAGACAGAGACAGACAGAGAGAGAGAGAGTGAGTGAATGAGTGAGAGAGACAGAGAGACAGACTTATAGACAGACAGCCAGACAGACTTTCATGTCGCCAATTATGCAGCAGAACTAGAGCAGAACAGTTAGTTTTCCTCTAGCACTTTTCTGAAAAGAATACACCCTTGTGTTCATTTGGTTGATTTTTTTTCTTCCTTTTTGGTTTAACGTTAAAATTTAAAACAGTGATTTAGGCAAGCAGCTTTTTAGAACAAAACTGTTGATTTAAGGAGACGGGAGTGTGCAGGGTCCTGGGAAAGACTGTAGTCACCTTCCTTCCCCCTTCTGAATGATAATTAAGTGACTTCAGCAGTTGATACTATATAATATATATTATATTTCTGAGATTCATGAAATACGCTTTGAATATGATTTGACTGTATTTGCAAAGACTGGCGCTCTACGGGCTATTTTGATAATGTTACTATTTCAATTTTGCAGTTTTCCGTGATGGAGTACTAAAAATAGAAAAAATATACTTTCTGACCATATTTTATCAGTTTCGATGCAATCAGGGAAAGAGAAAGGTGTATTAAAGCTTTATTGTATGGACTTCATAGCTGGGAACTTATGATCTTAAAACGGTGGTAAGTCTTGTTCTTGCTGCTGTTATCAGTATTTCAATGCGTAGCTTCTAACTTAGCTTTCTAGTTAAATACACCCCCCAAGAAACTTCACTTCTTGTTTATATTTAAGTATTCATCAATCCAGTTTTACAACAGGCAAAAACGTTGGGTTTTCACCATCATCAAAAGGTGCTAAAGATACTTTTTCACCTCATAGTTCTAATCCCTCTATGGTCGTATATTTACTGATTTTGAACTCGCTCGGTAAAAGTTTCGAATGTAAGTAACAAGTCCCCTTTATGTATGTTTTTCCCAAGTGTAGTTCTATTCAGATTGTAATACCATGGACATACTGAATAATTCGTGCCGTTTTGTTTTTTCCCATATGAAAAAGGCATATGAAATTTAGTCTGGTATGATAGACTAATACACACATAAACCCGTTAGGTATAAATGGTATAATTCTTACTTACATAAAAAAAATCAGATCCATGTGTGAAAGAATTGGAGGGTGTATAATCAACTCTTAGAAATGTTGATTTAGGCATTACAAAGGGTTCAACTCTTGTACCACTGTTGTTTTCAATTCTCATTCGTGATCTTTAAAAGCGCTTATCAAATGCCCTTGTATCTCATGAGATTCATGCCAGAGCTGCTTGAGATCACCCCCAATCTCCCCAAGAAGTCTGCGTGCAAAAACAACAAGAGTGTGAATGACCTCTGTAGAAGACAGAACGAAGTCAGCAGCAGAAGGTGATGGCATCGTTAAACTCTGGATGAGCAGACAGAAATCCTAGACCTTTGTGCTATTTTTATGCCAGAAGCTTAGAAAGTTGTAAGTTTTAGGGAGTACATTGAGAGAGAGAGAGAGAGAAGAGAGAGAGAGGAGAGAGAGAGGAGGAGAGAGAGGAGAGAGAGAGAGAGAGAGAGGGAGAGAGAGAGAGAGACAATGACAATGACAATGACAATGACAAATTCTTTTATTCGAGGATAATGAATAAGCACACATGTGCTTTTTTACATCCAGTCCCCGCCCGTTAGGGATACATCTTAATAATAATAACCCAATACTTATACAGCTCACAATAAAAACAA
>CM054136.1:84843873-84846373 GCA_028751875.1 Rapana venosa | reverse complement strand
TGTCTCTGTCTGTCTCTCTGTCTGTCTCTCTGTCTCTGTCTGTCTCTCTGTCTGTCTCTCTGTCTCTGTCTGTCTATCTGTCTTGTCTCTCTGTCTGTCTCTCTGTCTCTGTCTGTCTCTCTGCCTCTCTCTGTCTGTCTCTCTGTCTATGTTTGTCTCTCTCTGTCTCTGTCTCTCTTTATCTCCCCCCTCTCTCTTCTCTGTCTCTGCTTGTCTCTCTGTCTCTGTCTGTCTCTCTGCCTCTGTCTGTTTCTTTGTCTGTCTCTCTGTCTCTGCCTGTCTTTCTGTCTCTCTGTCTCTGTGTCTGTTTCTATCTCTGTCTCTCTGTCTGTCTCTCTATCTTTTCTCTCTCTCCATCTCTGTCTCTGTCTTTCTCTCTGTCTTTGTCTCTGTCTCTCTCTAGCGTTTTCAGGGAATGATACATTGCTTTGTTGGTTTATACCACTCTGTCGAAGGAGGGCAGACATGACGGCTATTGTCTAAACAATTATCCGCCCACCCCTTTTCTCTCTGCAATTCGTTGTTGGATCATCCAGACGCTATATTTTTGCTGTCCTAAAATACTTATGGTTCTCGTTTCTCTATGATAGCCTAGTGGTTAGAACATTGCGCTCGCATCTGACGACCCCGGGGTTTGAGTCCCGTTCAAGGGGATATTTTCCCTGGAGTTCACATCAGTGCAGACTCCACTCTCCCCAAAAGTCCCTTTGGATGAGACTATAAACCCAGGCCCCGTGTGCGAACGCAGGCAGAACATCTTGCGCACACGTGAAATCCTGTTCCGGTTTTTCGTAAGAGTAGGCCATTGTGTGCCGGTGGGAACAGAGGACAGAATTGAAAAAACCGCATACACACGGGGAGTGGATGTAAACAACCACATAAGTGCTTATTCCATTATCCGCGATATAAAGAATAAAATAAGTAAATAAATAAATTAATGATAATTATTATTTTGTCTTGTTTCGTATTAAAAAGAAAACGTAAAGGAAAAAAAAAGGAAGGGGTGGGGTGGGGGGGGGGGCATTATGTCAAATTGTATTATGAAAGCTAAGAGTCATCTATAATAAAATCCCAAAGATATAGAATGCAGATACCCCCACCCCTACCCCCACCCCTACACCCTTCACTCACCCTACTGTGGGCGTACAAGGGGAGCCTGTCAAAATAACTAGCATCCCCATGTTCTGGAAATTCTGTGTTCGGAATTCCTTCTTTTCTATCATTCTCTTTGTTTCTTCCTTGTTCCTTGTTTCCCGGTCACATCCTTCTGGTCCAATGTCTGTCTTCTTGGTCCATTTTCTGACTGGCGGTTTTTCAAGAAGTACTTGAGAGATTCAGATTCTTGTCCATACCAAAGTCGGGTGCGATGGGCAGGGCAACGCATTTTCGCTCATATTATGACAGACAACAAATAATTGCTGTTTGAGAGCTGGAGGTATAATAATGATGGTGATGATGGTTATGCTACTGTACTGCTACTAGCTACCGCCACCGCCACCGCCGTCGCCGCCGCCGCTATCACCACCACCACCACACCACCACCACCACCACCACCACCACCACCACCACCACCACCACCACCACCACCACCACCAATAAGAGCAATAATAATGCTAATAATAATAATGCTAATAATAATAATGCTAATAATGACCAGCCGCCATGGCGCAGTGGTTAGCGCCTTGGGTTACGGACTGGAAGGTCGCGGGTTCGAATCCCATAAGAGTCATAGGGATTTTTCGGACTCCGGCCGGCTCCTACCCAGAGTGAGTGTGCTGTGGGCTCAGTGGGAAGACTGGGACCACACAGTCGAGCTTCATACACTTAACGGATGCGAGTTTGAGAGTGTTGCTCAAATTACCTGACCAACACTGCAGGTGTCTGTATCTCTCGGGCCCGGTTGACGCCGGGATATATTATGATAGTAAGCATAGAGTACAACCCTGTCAAGTAGTCTCAAAGCATATGCACTTCCACAGCAACATAATTACGTCATCCTCATTGTCATTGATCATCATGCAATTAAAAAAAATTGCCTCTGATTCGGTGGTCCCAGTTTCTCTGGTCTCATGGTGACCTCAGATTCGGTTTACCCATACACTTCTGTGCCTGTGGTGAGTTTGTGTCAGAGCCTTTGGGGTTGGAGGTTCGCGGGGGACGGTCGTTGGAGGGACGTTGTGGTGGTTGCCACCTCGGGTGGGCAATTCACTCAGTCTGGCTCCGCGACTGAGCTAATACTGTCGTTAGTAGGGGGCTTAGTAGGTGGTGTCCTGCGTATGTTAGCTCAGAACAGGCACCACTGAACACCGCCAAAGTGACCCAGCAGCAGTGCGGGGCCCCTCTGGCTGGTGGCCCCGCGGCGGCCTGATAGTGATGGGCTCCCTGTGGGCCTCCGACCCTGAGGATGAGACATAACAAATCTGGGTATGGCTGTGGCGGGGAGATTGAAATGAGCGGCGTGGGAATAGCAGGACGGGGGACGTCACAGAAGATGAGGCAG
>CM054136.1:84826373-84836373 GCA_028751875.1 Rapana venosa | reverse complement strand
GGCTCGATCAAGGTGTCGGAAATTGTAGAGAGTTTATCAACGTTTTCAGGCAAAGATTGATTGACTGCCGTTGGCAGCAGTGGAGTGGTCATATACAAAACAGTGAAAGATTTCAAATGTACAGACAGTTTATAGGCTCACACGATGTCAAACCTGATCTAAATCTTTATATGGATATACATTTGAAAAGAATTATGTCTAAGTTTAGACTTGGTGTATCAGACATAAATGTTCATAAATTTAGATATATAGAACATGATGATGATGACCTCAGGCTGCTATGCCCATTATGTAAGCAAACAGTGGAAGATGAATTGCATTTTGTGCTGTGCTGTCCAGCATTAGAAGATGTAAGACAGAATTACATTCCGGTAAAGTATAGTAGACAGCCTAATTTATTTAGATTCTGTCTACTCATGGCATCTAGTCACCCTGAGATTGTGTGCAGCCTTGCTTTATATTTGTTTAAAGCCTTTAGAATAAGAGGTATCTTGGTTTCTTAAGTCATATTTTTTGGAACTGATTTTTATTGTGGTGGTTGTGGTTATACAATAACATTTTGGGTTTTTTGTGCTTCCTTATTTTTCTCACTAAAACACTAAGCAACTCGGCAACCCCCCTTCAGGTGTGTATGGGCCAATGAACTTTTTGTGAATAAATCTTTCGAGTTCGAGTTCGAGTTCTCTCTCTCCCTCTCTCTATCTCTCTCTCTCTCTCTCTCTCTCTCTCTCTCTCTCTCTCTCTCTCTCTCTCTTTCTCAAACACAGGGCATGTACACCTAACTAACACAAGCTGCACAACAAACCTCCATAGCAGACATTCGTCTTCCAGTCACGTAGACAGCGCATACACAGCACAGGCATCACACGTCTTCCTTGAAGACACGCCCTGATCCTCACCACGGCAGCCCAGTGTGATGCGGCGTGAGGACAATGGTCCAGGCCACAGACAGAAGCAGGGCTGGTGTCCTGCAGATCACAGCGTCAGGGCAGCCAGCCTTTCTGGGATTGCACCCATCCCCAGAGCATCAGGCCTCATCAGGGTATTGTACCGCTCTGCTGAGTGTGTTCAATGCATCTTGCAGTGCTGGGTTGGAATAGAGTAGAGTGGGGTGGTATGGGAAGTGTAGTGTGTTGTGGAATGGTCTACTGGGGTTTGATGTGGTGCAGTGTGGTATAGATTAGCATGGTATGGTGTGATGTGGTGTGGTGTGGTGTGTGGCTGTGAATGGTGTGGTGTGGTATGGTGTGGTGTGGTTTGGTGTAATATGGTATGGTGTGGTAAGGTTCGGTGTGATATGGTGAGGTGTGTTGTGGTGTGGTATGGTGTGGTATGTTGCGGTGTGATTTGGTGGAATATGATACGGTGTGTTGAGTTGTGGTGTGGTATGGTGTAGTGCGTTCTGGAGTGGTGCAGTGGGGTTTGATGTGGTGCAGTGTGGTGTAGTGTGGCATAGATTAGCATGGCATGGTGTGATGTGGTGTGGTGTGTGGCTGTGAATGGTGTGGTGTGGTGTGGTATGGTGTGGTGTGGTTTGGTGTAATATGGGATGGTGTGGTGTGTTTGTGGTGTGATATGGTGTGGTGTGGTGTGGTGTGGTATGGTGTGGTGTGTTGGGGTGTGGTATGGTGTGGTGTGGTATGGTGTGGTGTGGTATGGTGTGGTGTGGTATGGTGTGGTATGGTGGGATAGAGCATGCTGAGCTGGTCTGTGCTGTGTTATGATGCAGTACTTTGCACTGTATTCAATTAAATGGGAGAAGAAACAGACTGAACATGCAAACAAAGGTTAAAATGCAATATATATTCTTCTTTTTTCAATCAATGGAATGCTGTGCAATGATTTGCATCACAGCACGGCAAAGCACACCACAGAACAACAAACCACAGCACACAACACCATGCCACACCAAACTACAGCACACCACACTGCAATACACCTCCGATTCCAATCATTCTTTCACAAACCAATTCAACCATCTTTATAAAATATATCAAACTCAAGTGACCAGAGTAAAGTACTTAGCAGAGCGCTGTGGATTGCTCTGCGGCATAACACAGTACAGAACTGCATACTCCACATTACTCCATCACACTACACCACACTACAGAACTGCCAACTCTGCCTTAACCCACCACACAACACCACATAACACTACACCACACCACACTACACCACACGACACCGCATCATACCACACTAAATCCCACCACACCACACTATACCACACCACATGACACTACAACACACCACACCATAGCGCACCACACCACACTACACCACACCACACTACACCAATCAACACCACTCCTGACATCACAACACCACACCACATCACATCACACCACATCACATCACACAACACCACACCATGATACACCACATCACACTGCACTACACCAATTCACACCACACAACACCACACTTCCCATCCCACCCCACTCTACCCCATTCCAACCCAGCACTGCAACTCACTCAGCAGAGCGGTACAATACCCTGATGAGGTCTGATCCTCTGGGGATGGGAGCAATCCCAGAAAGGCTGGCTGCCCTGACGCTGTGATCTGCAGGACACCAGCCCTGCTTCTGTCTGTGGCCTGGACCATTGTCCTCACGCCGCATCACACTGGGCTGCCGTGGTGAGGATCAGAGTGTGTCTTCAAGGAAGACGTGTGATGCCTGTGCTGTGTATGCGCTGCCTACGTGACTGGAAGCTGAATGTCTGCTATGGAGGTTTGTTGTGCAGCTTGTGTGTGTTAGGTGTACATGCCCTGTGTTTTAGGGAGACACTTCTACTCCGAATTTCCATCAGGGAAAGGGTTGTTATGGCTAAAAGCAAAACTTTGTTTTGGAGAAAGACGTGATGTTTGGGCTGTATATACTTTGTAGGCATGCCTGGGAGTTAAATGGGTGTTATTTATCCAGATTGAGTCAGACAAGAGAGCAACCTTTTTCTGAAAATATTGTCTTGGTCATTTGCATTTTGATACTAGAGGATTTTCTTGAGAAATGCTTTACACATTTGTTCAGACAATGCGATGACATGTCAGGTACATGGGAATGTGTTGACTTTTTAAAATTTGCCGTTTGTTTTCATTCTTGTTCAGATCATGTGATTTTCTGTTTACTAATGTGTGCATGCTCAGTCTCTTCATTTCTTTTTCACGTTATGAAATTAATGTTGTACAAAGCATTGCATGGCAGCACAGCAAAGCCCATCATATCTTACCACACAGCAGCACACAATTTCACACCTTCAAACACCACAAAACACCACAATATACCACTCCACACTCACTACACCACCCATCCCACCTAACTTTACCTCATGCAATGCACTGCATCACAGCACAGCACAATATACCACACCACACCATGCCAGACCATGGCCCCAAAATGACTACACTACATCACACTACATCACACCAACCATGGCACACATAACTACACTAAAATCACACTACATCACACCAGACCATGGCACACAAAAACTACACCTACATCACACTACATCACATCTCCCATCCAACCCAAACCATCCAAACCCATCAGTACAAAGTACATCGAACGAAAGTGCCAGAAAAAAAAAATCAACAAGAAAATGGAGCCTGACCCCTTGGGAATGGGTGCAATCCCAAAAGGCTGGCTGCCCTGACGCTGTGATCTGCAGGACACCAGCCCTGCTTCGTCTGTGCCCTGGACCATTGTCCTCACGCCGCATCACACTGGGCTCCGTGGTGACATCAGGCTGTGTCTTCAAGGAAGACGTGTGATCCCTGTGCTGTGTATGCGCTGTCTACGTGATGGAAGACGAATGTCTGTTTAAAACAAGTTTGTTGTGCAGCTTGTTTTTAGTTAGGTGTAACTGTTCGTGTTTTAGAGAGACACTACTCCCTCCGATTTTCACCCGGGAAAGGGGTTTTGTGGCTAAAAGCAAAACTTTGCCCATGGAGAAAGACGTGATGTTTGGGTTATATATACTTTGTAGCATGCCTGGGAGTTAAATGAGTTTTATTTATCCAGATTGAGTCAGACAGAAGCAACCTTCTCGAAAATATGTCTTGGTAATTTTGCATTTTGATACAAAGGGGATTTTCTTGAGAAATGCTTTACACATTGTTTCAGACAAAAGCGATGACATGTCAGGTACATGGAAATGTGTTGACGTTTTTAAATTTGCCGTTTGTTTTACATTCTTGTTCATGTGATTTTCTGTTTACTGATGTTTGCATGCTCAGCCTTTTTATCTCTCTTTCTATCTATCTATCTATCTATCTATCTATCTATCTATCTATCTATCTATCTATCTATCTATCTATCTATCTATCTATCTATCTGTCCCGTAGTCTGACGACCGTGGGGGCACCCTCAAAACTCAGCAACCAGTTCCCTCCATTCTTCTCTCTTTTTTCTGCCTTTCTCAGGGGTTTTTTTGAGTTCAGGCCTGTCCATTCACTGATGTTATCCTCCCACTCTTCCTTGGTCTGCCTCTTCTTCCTCCTTGGACAGTGCCTTGCAAAACTGCTTGTAATTCCTTGGGGTCTTGTGACATGCCCATACCACTAAGTTTACGCTTTTTCACCGATCGTTAGAAGGTTCTCATAAAGGGGCCAATGGTTTGCTGGATTCTGTTATGCACGCTTTCGTTGCTTATGTGGTCTTTGTAGGAGATGCCAAGGATCTCCGAAAGCATCTCATCTCCACTGCCTGTACTCTTCTCTCCAAATCTGCAGTCAGGTCCAAGATTCACAGGCATACAGAAATATGGATATGACAAGGGAGCGCATTAGTCCGATCTTGGAGATAAGTGAGATATTTTTATCTCTCCAGATGGTTTTTTATTTTTTGACAAAGCTGTTATTGTCTGTGCAGTCCTGCATACTATTTCCCTGGCTTGGATCCCTGGTCGGTTTACAATGGCTCCCAGGTACTTAAAAGCTTTGAACTGTTTCCAGCTTCTGGTCATTAACCCTGAATCAGTGCTAATGCCGTTGGTGTTTATAAGTCATCATTTTGGGTTTTCTCTCTGCACTGATTTCCAAATGCCGTATGTTTTGGAGGCCTTATCCAAGTGTTCTGTTAGGCTGGCAAGCTCTTTTTCTGATCCTGCTATTCCATCAATGTCATCTGCGAAGCGGGGGTTTTTGTGAATCGTTCTGCCACCAATGCTGACTGATCCTTCATGTGTTCCAGTGCATCAGCCATGATTCTCTCAAGGAAGATGTTGAAAAGAGTGGGTGAGAGTAGACAGCCCTGCCTTACTCCAACTGTTGTTCAAACCATTCTCCAATGTGTTTTTGTAGTACACTGAAACTGGTGGCCTCGCTGAAACAGCGTTTTGATGACTCTGATCAGGTTTGCATTGATGCTGTAAAAATTTTCAGGGTGCCCACAAAGCTGCATGCCACACCCTGTCAAATGCCTTCTTAAAATCGATAAAAGGGTGGTATAGGTTTGTTGATGTTGAAGGTACCGCTCACAATAGTATTCTGAGGTTGAATATCTGTTCTGTTGTGCTGCGCCCTGCTCTGAAACCTGCTTGTTCCTCAGCAATGATGGTCTTGGTTGTGGCTTCAGTCCTATTCAATATTTACTGCAGCATGACCTTGCTTGGGTGACATATGAGGCTGATTGTGCGGTAATTAGGGCATTGTTGTAGATTTCCTTTCTTGGGGAGGGTGAGATGAGTGACTGCGTCCATGGTGTTGGCCATTTTCCTGTCTGCCAGATCTTGTTGCAGATTCTTAGAGGGCGCTGATCATGGCTTCCCCTCCAGCTTGGACCAACTCAGCTGGAATGTTGTCAGCCCCTGCTGCCCTTCCCCTTTTTCAGCGATCTGACTGCTGTTTCCACTTCTTCTCGAGGATAGGGTGACTGTCTGTGTCTTTGCTTTGGGGTACATTAAGGACTTCTGGATCTCCTGCGGTTCTATAGTTTATACAGGTCGGAGCAGTATTCTGTCCCATCTGTTCAGAATACCTGGTCGTCAGTGAGACACTTCCCATTTTTGTCTTGGATTGTTAAACCTTTTCTCTGTTTCGTGCTAGTCAGGTCTTTAAAACCAGCTGATATGCTTTCTTGCTATTGTTTTTTTGATGTTCTCATTCAATGTCTTGGCACTGTTCACCGATCCATTTTCTCTTTTGCCTCCGTCAGGGACTTCCTGATTCTTTTGTTGACTGCCCTATATTGTTCTGCTCTTTCCCTTTTGTTTCATTTTTTTTTTCTTCAACTCTCTACGCTTGTCGCATAGTTTTAGGAATGTTAGGTGTGACCCATGGTTTTTGGACTGGTCGGCGTTTCCCAAAGAAAGCTCGTTTGCTGTTTCAGTCACTGCTGTATGAAACTATTCGTCAGTGTGTCTATGTCTGAGTCTAACACAGTGAGTGCTGCAAACTTTCCACCTATCCTTGCTTGAAAAATTTCTAATGCCTCTGGGTCCTTCAGCTTCTCGGGGTCAAATTTGACCCTGATGTTGTTCCGCTTGTGGATTTTCTTTAGACGTATCGGAAAGTTCATCACACAAGATCATGTCATCCCTATGTCTGCTCCTGAAAACTTCGTGTCTGTGCGATGTTAACGCTAGACTGAAACCGTCTTTTCACCATGATGTAATCTATTTGGTTGTGGTGTTCTCCATTTGGCTAAGCCATGTCCATTTCTGGATTTCTTGTGTGGGCCAAGTGTATTCACTAGCTGGAGGTGGGTTTTTACTGGCAAACTCCAGAGTCTCAAGCCTCTTTCATTTGATTGGTTTATTACAATGTGGCCCACCCAAAAGCCCTCCCATCTTCCATGCATCTTCTCCTACCTTGGCGTTCCAGTCCCTTGCACAACGAGGATGTCTTTCTTGGGTTTTGATTCAGAACCTCTTGTAGCTGTCATAAAATTCTTCACGGCTTCAACTGTGCAGTCTGATGTAGGGGCGTATGCCCCGTACTAAGTTATGTTAAAGGGGGTTGCTCTTTAGGCGGATGTAATAAATCTGCTGGACACAGGCTGACAGCTCATGACGGTGTTCACGGTGTCTTGTGAGCGAGAAACCCCACGCCGTGTTCATGTTTATCCTGTTTTCCACTGTAGTATAATTTGTGGTCTTCCTGGGTCGTTGTTTCTCCCATGTTTTTCCACCTGACTTCGCAGAGCCCAAGGATGTGCCAATGATATCTGGACATCTCATGTGTCAAATTCTTCACTTTGCCTGCAGCTCTTAGTGTTCGTACATTTTCCCTGTGCCAAAGAAGGTGTTGTGTCTGGCACGAATTTTGCTGCGTTTTACATCAGTAGCATACTTTCGACATCTGTCCTGATGAGCAACAGAAGGCGCGGTCCTTGGTAACCCGGGCGACGACCGATCCGGTATGGAGATTCTGGCTGTCTTTGTCATTGGTGTATCTTGGGCAAATCAAACCTGGCGGAGCCCATCCCTCTCCAGGTCGGATTTTTTGGTTGGGTTTACTCCCCACTCTCTTTCACGTAATGAAATTAATGTTGCACAAAGCACTGCCTGGCAGCACAGCAAAGCCCATCATATCCTACCACATAGCAGCACACAGTTTCACACCTTAAAACACCACCAAAAAACACCACAACGTACCACTCCACACTCACTACACCACCCATCCCACCTAACTTTACCTCATGCAATGCACTGCATCACAGCACAGCACAGCAGAATATACCACACCACACCATGCCAGACCATGGCACACATGACTACACTACATCACACCAGACCATGGCACACATGACTACACTACATCACACCAGACCATGGCACACATAACTACACTAAAATTTCACCACACCATGGCACACATAACTACACTACATCACACTACATCAAAACCAGTCCTTGGGACACATTACTACAATACAGGCCCCCCAGACCATGGCACACATAAAATACACTACATCACAAACCCAAACCATGGCACACATAACTACACTAACTCAAAACTACATCACACCAGACCATGGCACACATTACTACAATCATCACACTACATCACACCAGACCATGCACACATTCCTACAATACAACACATACATTCACAACAGACCATGCACACATTACTACAATACATCACACTAACATCACAACAGACCATGGGACACAAATTTCTACAAAACATCACACTACATCACAACAACCATGGCACACATTACTACAATACATCACACTACAACACAACAGACCATGGCACCATTACTACAATACATCACACTACATCACACCAGACCATGGCACACATTATCTACAATACATCACAAAACCCGACCATGGCACACATAACTACACTACATCACACCAGACCATGGCACACATAACTACACTTTCACCACACTACATCACACCACACCATGGCACACATTACTACAATACATCACACTAACATCACAACAGACCATGGCAACATTACTACAATACATCACACTACATCACAACAGACCAGACACACATTACTACACTACATCACACGCATAACTACACTACATCACACTACATCACACCAGACCATGGCACACATAACTACACTACATCACACTACATCACACCTCCCATTCCAATTCAAACCAAACCAACCCAACCATCAGTACAAAGTGCATCGAACGAAAGTGGCCAGAAAAATAAATCAACAAGAAAATGGAGCCTGATCCTCTGGGGATGGGTGCAATCCCAGATAGGCTGGCTGCCCTGATACTGTGATCTGCAGGACACCAGCCCTGCTTCTGTCTGTGTCCTGGACCATTTTCCTCACGCCGCATCACACTGGGCTGCCGTGGTGAGCATCAGGTTGTGTCTTCAAAGAAGACGTGTGATGCCTGTGCTGTGTATGTGCTGTGTACTACGTGACTGGAAGCTGAATGGATGTTGTTGTAACTTTTGTTTTCCAGCTTGTGTGAAGTATAAAGGTCCTATGTGTTAGAACAAGCTTGCACCAAGTTACCTAGTGTAGGAAAACTGGGACTTACAAAAAAAATCCAACGTGATGTTTCCTTCTGTTTATGCGTGAAATATTCTGGATGACACATTTGTGTTATAAACATTCTTTTTTGGTCTCACCTTTAAAAAAAAATTAATTCATTTTGTTTTTTGTCTATGCTATCCTTTTCCTGCAAGCTAATCTTTTTATGCAGTGTCATTTGTTCTATTATTTATTAACTATATCTGTCAACAAGAAAGTACACGTGTAGACCATGGAATAGGTACGAGTTGTTCATTTTTCCCCTTTCCATTCTTGCTGGTAATGTAACGCAGACTGATATAATTATAAGTTTTTGAACAATCACTTATATTTTTCCAAGTGTTTTTCCCGCTGCGCTAAAAGAAATCTTCAGTAAAACAGAAACAAGAACGCAGAAATAATTTTCATATGTGAATGTCTCTGGCTTTATGTGTCTGCCTGTTGTCTGTCCCTCTACATCACCCTGGATGTCGAAATTAATTTTGCTGACGTGCTTTTCATTTGACCCGGCTTATTTGCTTTTGGTATTTTGTTTCTCTGTGAGATCATTTTGATCATACATTGCGTTACATTGCGTTGTATGATATTGTGCTGTGTTGTACACCTAGGTACCCCTCTCTTGTTATCGCGGATTCTTTCACGTGGGCAAAAATGGGCTTTGCACCCACGGCCTTGGTTTAGGAAAAATCTGAGAAAAATATTCTAGAGAGACTAGCTTCGACATCTTGTGAGTAATAGTAATGATGATAATAGTATATTGAATGTTCATAGCGCTGAATCTTGTAAAGCAAACAAATCAAAGCGCCTTGCATTCAAATCATTCAAGCGAGTACGATCGTTCACAAATGAGATCAACAGATTTTGAATTTACATACACACACTCAACACAAAGAAAACAGTGACGGAGATGGAGGAGGCTGACTAAAAATAGGGACACATGTGAGGTGCAACGATGGAGGAAGATCCTAGAAAGGAAAGAAGTGTGTCTTTAGGCTGGAATTGAAAGTGTCAATGAAGGATTTTCGGGGGAAA
>CM054136.1:84803819-84816319 GCA_028751875.1 Rapana venosa | reverse complement strand
CAGACATGCCTACAAAGTATATATATAGCCCAAACATCACGTCTTTCTCCAAGAAAAAGTTTTGCTTTTAGCCATAACAACCCTTTTCCTGATGGAAATTCGGAGTAGTAGTTTCTCTCTAAAACACAGGATATTTACACCTAACACAAGCTGCACAACAAACCTGCATAGCAGACATTCAGCTTCCAGTCACGTAGTAGACAGCGCATACACAGCACAGGCATCACACGTCTTCCTTGAAAACACACCCTGATGCTCACCACGGCAGCCCAGTGTGATGCGGCGTGAGGACAATGGTCCAGGACACAGACAGAAGCAGGGCTGGTGTCCTGCAGGTCACAGCGTCAGGGCAGCCAGCCTTTCTGGGATTGCACTCATCCCCAGATGATCAGACTCCATTTTCTTGTTGATTTATTTTTCTGGCCACTTTCGTTCGATGCACTTTGTACTGATGGTTGGGTTGGTTTGCATTGGAATGGTTTGGAATCAGAAATGTGTTGGAGAGTGGTGTTGTGTGGTTTGGTTAGGCATGGTGTGGTGCTGTGCTGTATCGCTTGTAATGCAGTGCTATGTATAACATTCCATTGAGTTAAAAAGAGAACAGAATGATATTGGATGGAAACATAAGTACAAATTATTTTTTAAATTAGGTATTTATTTTATTCTTTTATATCGAGGATAATGGAATAAGTACTTATGTGCTTTTTTACATCCAGTCCCCATGTGTATGCGGTTTTTTAAATTCTGTCATCTGCTCCCACTGGCACACAATGGCCTACTCTTACGAAAAGCGGAACATGATTTAACGTGTGCGCAAGATGTTCTGCGTGTGTTCGCACACGGGACCTCGGTTTATAGTCTCATCCGAAGGACTTTTGGGGAGAATAGAGTCTGCACTGATGTTAACTCCAGAGGAAAAATATCCCCTTGAACGGAAATCGAACCGGGTCATCAGATTGCGAGCGCAATGTTCTAACCACTAGGCTATCCCGTCCCCCTCAGTTATGACATTGTAATGAATGAACAACAAATTTCCATGTTGTATATATTCCATGGTATTGTGTAAAAGAATAGATATATATGTAGTTTTTATCATTAAAGCCTCTAGAATAAAAAGAAACTGCTGGAAAGCAAAATCTATATAAAAAATATTTACCTATACGTCTCATAGAAGCTAAAAGTATGCATCCATTTAACTCTCAGTTACGCAGACAAAGCACGTACAGAACGCACATCACATCTTTCTTGAAAACAAGTTTTGCTTTCAGCAACAGCAGCCCTTCTCTTGGGAAATTCAGAGAAGTGTCTCCTTCAAAAACACAGGACAGTTACACCAAACTAACTCAAGCGGCACAACAAACTTGCATAGCAGACATTCAGCTTCCAGTCACGTAGACAGCGCATACACAGCACAGGCATCACACGTCTTCCTTGAAGACACAGCCTGATCCTCACCACGGCAGCCCAGTGTGATGCGGCGTGAGGAAAATGGTCCAGGCCACAGACAGAAGCAGGGCTGGTGTCCTGCAGATCACAGCGTCAGGGCAGCCAGCCTTTCTGGGATTGCACTCATCCCCAGATGATCAGACCTCATCAGGGTATTGTACCGCTCTGCTGAGTGTGTTCCATGCATCTTGCAGTGCTGGGTTGGAATAGAGTAGAGTGGGGTGGTATGGGAAGTGTGGTGTTGCGTGGTGTGAATTGGTGTAGTGAAGTGTGATGTGGTGCATCATGGTGTGGTGCGGTGTGGTGTGGTTGTAGTGTGGTGTGATGTGGTGTAGTGTGGTTGTAGTGTGGTGTGGTAAAGTGTGTGGTGTTGTGATGTCTGGTGTTGATTGGTGTATTGTGGTGCGGTGTATGTGGTGTGGTGGGGTGTAGTGTGGTGGGTGTCATGTGGTATCATGTGGTGTTCTGTGGTGGGGGAAAGCATATTAGGCAGTTCTGTGGTGATCCATGATGTCATGTGGTATTGTATTATGTGGTGTAGAGTGGTGTGGTTTGATATGGTGTGGTGTGGTGTGAAGTAGTGTAGTGGAGTAAGGTGACTAGATGCCATGAGTAGACAGAATCTTAATAAATTAGGCTGTCTACTATACTTTACCGGAATGTAATTTTGTCTTACATCTTCTAATGCTGGACAGCACAGCACAAAATGCACTTCATCTTCCACTGTTTGCTTACATAATGGGCATAGCAACCTGAGGTCATCATCATCATGTTCTATATATCTAAATTTATGAACATTTATGTCTGATACACCAAGTGTAAACTTTAACATAATTCTTTTCAAATGTATATCCATATAAAGATTTAATAATAATAATAATATTAATAATAATAATAATATAATGATGATGTATGGAATTTATATAGCGCTGAATCTTGTAAAGCAACAAATCAAAGCGCTCGGATAATTTTTTTTTTGCGTGTGTATGTGGGTTTTTTTAATTTTGTCATCTGTTCCAACCGGCATTCAATGGTCTACTCTTTTGAACAGCGGAACAGGATTTAACGTGTGCGCAAGATGTTCTGCGTGCGTTCGCACACGGGGCCTCGGTTTATAGTCTCATCCGAAGGAAGGATTTAGATAAGGTTTGACATCGTGTGAGCCTATAAACTGTCTGTACATTTGAAATCTTTCACTGTTTTGTATATGACCACTCCACTGCTGCCAACGGCAGTCAATCAATCTTTGCCTGAAAA
Organism: Rapana venosa; assembly: GCA_028751875.1. Lineage (NCBI taxonomy): Eukaryota > Metazoa > Mollusca > Gastropoda > Neogastropoda > Muricidae > Rapana > Rapana venosa. Next base: position 84,813,616 of record CM054136.1, on the reverse strand, counting down.
CCTTGATAAACTCTCTACAATTTCCGACACCTTGATTGAGCCAAACAAACCCAAAGCCAAGTTCACGTAAACAGGTACGTACTTGTGAAGCCCAGGTGCTTTTCCCCTTGAAATCTAGATCATAAAGTATCTTGTAAGACTTAAAAGGTAACCTGCACTCATCCATATGCAGAATCTTAATCCAGTATCTAATACATCTTACAGCAGCATTAACAGAGATAGGATATCTATTGGTTTCACTATAAACAAGATCATTAGATGTACGTGTATCTAAGCCTAAAAACTGCTTTAAAGCAAAGAGATGTACTAATTCACAATGTGTTGCAGCTGCATCAAGTCTGAGAGAGAGAGACTACTTTAAAGTTCCCAAGAGAAGGGCTGCTGTTGCTAAGAGTGAAAGTTGTTTTTCTTTTAAGAAAGATGTGATTTTTGTGCTGTACATTCTTTATCTGTGTAACAAAGAGCTAAGAAAAAGCCATGTTTAGTCTCTATGAACTGTAAAGGTAAACAATTTTACATATAATTATGCGTGCGAATTTATCAATAATAGAGGCATTATTAACAAATGGTACATATTTATTTTACACAATACCAAAGAATGCATGCAACATGGAAATATGCTGCTTTCTAAAAAAAACCTTTTTGTGTTTGTTTTGTTCTTTGGCATTATTTTTACTCATGTTTCCTTTTAATATCCGTGCTTCTTTTTTTTTTTTTTTTTTACTAAATGGAATGCTGCACGATACATTGGAGCACAGCACAGCATACCATGCCAAACCAGACCACACCACACCACACCCCAACACATTTCTGATTCCAACCTATTCCAACCCAAACCAACCCAACCATCAATAAAAAGTGCACCGAATGCAAGTGGCCAGAAAAATAAATCAACAAGAAAATGGAGCCTGATCCTCTGGGAATGTGAGCAATCCCAGAAAGGCTGGCTGCTCTGACGCTGTGATCTGCAGGACACCAGCCCTGCTTCTGTCTGTGTCCTGGACCATTGTCCTCACGCCGCATCACACTGGGCTGCCGTGGTGAGGATCAGGCTGTGTCTTCAAGGAAGACGTGTGATGCCTGTGCTGTGTATGCGCTGTCTATGTGACTGGAAGCTGAATGTCTGCTATGCAGGTTTGTTGTGCAGCTTGTGTTAGTTAGGTGTACATGTCTTTTGTTTTAGAGAGAGACACTACTCTGAATTTCCCAAGAGAAGGGCTGCTATTGCCGAAAGCAAAACCTGTTTTCAAGAAAGATGTGATGTTTGTTCTGTATGTGCTTTGTCTGCAAAACTGAGAGTTAAATGGATGTATACTTTGAGCTTCTATGTGACCTAAAGGTAAATATTTTGATATAGATTTTGCTTTCCCGTAGTTTCTTTTTATTCTAGAGGCTTTAATGATAAATACCACATACATCTATTCTTTTACACAATACCTTGGAATATATACAACATAGAAATTTGTTATTCATTCATTGCCATGTCATTATTTTTACTTATGTTTCCATTCAATATCATTCTGTTCTTCTCTTTTTGAACTCAATGAAATGCTGCACATAGCACTGCATTACAAGCAATACAGCACAGCACCACACCATGGCTTGATGAATAAAGCAAATGCATTGCTTATTCAATGTACCATCTGGAAATAAAAAAATTGACTTGACTTGACTATCCCTAACCAAACTACACAACGCCACACTCCAACACATTTCCGATTCCAAACCTTTCCAATGCAAACCAACCCAACTATCAATAAAAAAAGTGCACCAAACCCAAGTGGCCAGAAAAATAAATCAACAAGAAAATGGAGCCTGATCCTCTGGGGATGGGTGCAATCCCAGAAAGGCTGGCTGCCCTGACGCTGTGATCTGCAGGACACCAGCCCTGCTTCTGTCTGTGTCCTGGACCATTGTCCTCACGCCGCATCACACTGGGCTGCCGTGGTGAGCATCAGGGTGTGTCTTCAAGGAAGACGTGTGATGCCTGTGCTGTGTATGCGCTGTCTACGTGACTGGAAGCTGAATGTCTGCTATGCAAGTTTGTTGTGCAGCTTGTGTTAGTTAGGTGTAACTGTTCTGTGTTTTAGAGAGACACTACTAATCCGAATTTCCATCAGGGAAAGGGTTGTTGTGGCTAAAAGCAAAACTTTTTCTTGGAGAAAGACGTGATGTTTGGGCTATGTATACTTTGTAGGCATGCCTGGGAGTTAAATGGGTGTTATTTATCCAGATTGAGTCAGACAAGAGAGCAACCTTTCTCTGAAAATATTGTCTTGGTAATTTGCATTTTGATACTAGAGGATTTTCTTGAGAAATGCTTTACACATTTGTTCAGAAAATGCGATGACATGTCAGGTACATGGAAATGTGTTGACGTTTTTAAATTTGCCGTTTGTTTTCATTCTTGTTCATGTGATTTTCTGTTTACTGATGTTTGCATGCTCAGCCTTTTTATCTCTCTTTCACGTAATGAAATTAATGTTGCACAAAGCACTGCATGACAACACAGCAAAGCCTATCATATCCTACCACATAGCAGCACACAGTTTCACACCTTAAAACACCACAAAAAAACACCACAAGGTACCACTCCACACTCCCTACACTACCCATCCCACCTAACTTTACCTCATGCAATGCACAGCATCACAGCACAGCACAGCACAATATACCACACCATGCCAGACCATGGCACACATGACTACACTACATCACACTACATCACACCAGACCATGGCACACGTAACTACACTACAACACACTACATCACACCAGACCATGGCACACATAACTGCACTACATCACGCTACATCACACCAGACCATGGCACACATAACTACACTACATCACACTACATCACACCAGACCATGGCACACATAACTACACTACATCACAGCAGACCATGGCACACATAACTACACTACATCACACTACATCACACCAGACCATGACACACATAACTGCACTACATCACGCTACATCACACCAGATCATGGCACACATAACTACACTACATCACACTACATCACACTACATCACAACAGACCATGGCACACATAACTACACTACATCACACCAGACCATGGCACACATAACTACACTACATCACACCAGACCATGGCACACATAACTACAATACATCACACTACATCACACCAGACCATGGCACACATAACTACACTACATCACAGCAGACCATGGCACACATAACTACACTACATCACACTACATCACACCAGACCATGGCACACATAACTGCACTACATCACGCTACATCACACCAGATCATGGCACACATAACTACACTACATCACACTACATCACACTACATCACAACAGACCATGGCACACATAACTACACTACATCACACCAGACCATGGCACACATAACTACACTACATCACACCAGACCATGGCACACATAACTACACTACATCACACTACATCACACCAGACCATGGCACACATAACTACACTACATCACACCAGACCATGGCACACATAACTACACTACATCACACTACATCACACCAGACCATGGCACACATAACTACACTACATCACACTACATCACACCAGACCATGGCACACATAACTACACTACATCACACTACATCACACCAGACCATGGCACACATAACTACACTACATCACACTACATCACACCAGACCATGGCACACATAACTACACTACATCACACTACATCACACCAGACCATGGCACACATAACTACACTACATCACACTACATCACACCAGACCATGGCACACATAACTACACTACATCACAGCAGACCATGGCACACATAACTACACTACAACACACTACATCACACCAGACCATGGCACACATAACTACACTACATCACACTACATCACACCAGAGCATGGCACACATAACTACACTACATCACACTACATCACAACAGACCATGGCACACATAACTACACTACATCACAACAGACCATGGCACACATAACTACACTACATCACACTACATCACACTACACCATGGCACACATAACTACACTACATCACAACAGACCATGGCACACATAACTACACTACATCACACTACATCACAACAGACCATGGCACACATAACTACACTACATCACACCAGACCATAGCACACATAACTACACTACATCACAACAGACCATGGCACACATAAGTACACTACATCACAACAGACCATGGCACACATAACTACACTACATCACACCACACCATGGCACACATAACTACACTACATCACACCAGACCATGGCACACATAAGTACACTACATCACAACAGACCATGGCACACATAACTACACTACATCACAACAGACCATGGCACACATAAGTACACTACATCACAACAGACCATGGCACACATAACTACACTACATCACACCACACCATGGCACACATAACTACACTACATCACACTACATCACAACAGACCATGGCACACATAACTACACTACATCACACTACATCACACCAGACCATGGCACACATAACTACACTACATCACACCAGACCATGGCACACATAACTACACTACATCACACTACATCACACCAGAGCATGGCACACATAACTATACTACATCACACTACATCACAACAGACCATGGCACACATAACTACACTACATCACAACAGACCATGGCACACATAACTACACTACATCACACTACATCACACTACACCATGGCACACATAACTACACTACATCACAACAGACCATGGCACACATAACTACACTACATCACACTACATCACAACAGACCATGGCACACATAACTACACTACATCACACCAGACCATAGCACACATAACTACACTACATCACAACAGACCATGGCACACATAAGTACACTACATCACAACAGACCATGGCACACATAACTACACTACATCACACTACATCACACCAGACCATGGCACACATAACTACACTACATCACACCAGACCATGGCACACATAACTACACTACATCACACTACATCACACCAGACCATGGCGCACATAACTGCACTACATCACACTAAATCACACTACATCACACCTCCCATTCCAACCCAAACCAATCCAACCATCAATACAAAGTGCATCGAACGAAAGTGGCCAGAAAAATAAATCAACAAGAAAATGGAGCCTGATCCTCTGGGGATGGGAGCAATCCCAGAAAGGCTGGCTGCCCTGACGCTGTGATCTGCAGGACACCAGCCCTGCTTCTGTCTGTGGCCTGCACCATTTTCCTCACGCCGCATCACACTGGGCTGCCGTGGTGAGGATCAGGCTGTGTCTTCAAGGAAGACGTGTGATGCCTGTGCTGTGTATGCGCTGTCTACTACGTGACTGGAAGATGAATGTCTGTTGTGGTAACTTTGTTTTCCAGCTTGTGTGAAGTATAAAGGTTCTATGTGTTAGATCAAGCTTGCACCAAGTTACCTAGTGTAGGAATACTGCGACTTAAAAAAATCCAATGTGATGTTTCTTTCTGTTTATGCAGGAAATATTCTGGATGACACATTTGTGTTATAAACATTCTTTTTTGTCTCACCTTTTTAAAAAATAATTTCTTTTGTTTCTTGTCTATTCTTTCCTTTTCCTGTAAGCTAATCTTCTTTTCATGCAGTCTTTCATTTGTTTTATTATTTAATTACCTATATCTGTCAACAATTACAGCACACTTGTAGACAAGGAATAGGTACGGGATGTTCATTTTCCCCCTTTCCATTCTTGTTGATAATGTGACACAGAGTGATACAATTATAAGTTTTGAACAATCACTTCTATTTTCTTAAGTGTTTTTCTTGCTGTGATTACAGAAATCATCAGTAAAACAGAAATAAGAACGCAGAAGTAATTTTCATATTTAAATGTCTCTGGCTTTATGTGTCTGCCTGTTGTATGTCCCTCTACATCACCCTGGATGTCGACATTTGCTGACGTGTTTTTCGTTTGACCCGGATCATTTGCTTTTGGTATTTTGTTTCTCTGTGAGATCTCTTTGATCATACATTGCGTTACATTGCCTTGTATGATATTGTGCTCTGTTGTACACAGAGGTGCCTCTCTCTTGTTATCGCGGATTCTTTCACGAGGGCAAAAATGGACTTTGCACACACGGCCTTGGTTTAGGAAAAATCTGAGAAAAATATTCTAGAGAGACTAGCTTTGACATCTTGTGAGTAATAGTGATGATAATAGTATATTGAATGTTCATAGCGCTGAATCTTGTAAGCAAACAAACCAAAGCGCTTGCATTCAAATCATTCAAGCGAGTACGACCGTTCACAAAAAAGATTAACAGATTTTGAATTTACATACACACACTCAACACAAAGAAAAAAGGGTGATGGAGATGGGGGAGGCTGATCAAAAATAGGGACAACTGTGAGGTGAAGGGATGGAGGAAGATCCTAGAACTTTTTTAAATAAATTTTTTTTTATACCTAGGATAATGGAATAAGCACTTATGTGCTTTTTTTTACATCCAGTCCCCGTGTGTTTTTGGTTTTGTAAATTATGTCATCTGTTCGCACCGGCACACAAATGGTCTACCCTTACGAAAAGCGGAACAGGATTTAACGTGTGCGCAAGATGTTCTGCGTGCGTTCGCACACGGGGCCTCGGTTTATTGTCTCATCCGAAGGACTTTTGGGGAGAGTGGAGTCTGCACTGATTTTAACTCCAGGGAAAAATATCCTTTTGAACGGGAATCGAACCCGGGTCGTCAGATTGCGAGCGCAATGTTTTAACCACTAGGCTATACCGACAGAAGTAGGAAAGAAGTGTGTCTTTAGGGTGGATTTGAAAGTGTCAAATGAAGGATTTTGCGGAAGGGAAAGAGAGAGGTTATTCCAAATAGATGGATCAGAAATGGCCCCAAAAAAACGACGGCCAAGACTGGATTGTTTGATGTTGTGTGTTTTGTAAAGCACAAGGTGTCTGCAGCAAAACAGAGGGAAGGAGGAGTGTAAAAGGTAAAAAGGTCAAGGTGTCCTATAACCTATATGGTCGTAGGGGAGCAAGGCACCAGAGACCTCGATTTCTCAAGGGGCCAGCGTTATTAAGGGCGGCGCCCATCTCCTCTCCCTCGCTGCTTTACCTTCCCTGTCTCTAAAGAGGACAGATACCCATTTACAGTTGGGTGAACTGGGGGACTGCACTGAAGCCAAGGCGCACAAACGGTTACCCATCCAATTGGTAAACCACGCTCGATGCTGCTTAACGTTGGCTTGGGGGAAAAAGTTAGCGCTCTGACCACTGAGCTATCCTACTGAGGAATGTATACGTGTATAAATCCAGTAATGTACTGCTCTTCCGTCGGAATTGTTCCTGCCTTCAAAAAAGAGCGGGTCAATGTCTTATTCTGCCCTTCATGTGAAGATTGATTCTGGCATCCTCATCTTAGACACTCTGCCTATGTCTATGGCAGTAAGCGAAACGGAGCGAGCCCTGATGCGGGGGTGGGGGGGGGGGGGGGGGGTGGGGGGGAGAGGAGGAAGGAGGATATTTTTGGTAGTACAGTTATCGCTATGAACATCTCGTTTCCTAGGGGACGTTACCCCTGTTATGATTCATCAAAGAAAATAAAGAATATCGAGGGAGTTGCGTAGCATGCTTTTTCAGACAGACAGACAGTCAGACAGACAGTAACGTACACACACAAGCAGCGTGCGAATGCGTGCACATGCATATTTATACTCATGCACACATACTCAAACGCGCGCGCACTCACGCATGCACGCACGTACCCATGCACCACGCACGCCCGCGAGCACACTCACACACGCACACTCACACACACACACCACCACCATCACCACTACAACCACCTCCACCAGGACAGACACCACCACCACCACCACCACCACCACCACCACCACCACCACCAACCACCACACCACCACCACCAACAGACACACACACCACCACCACCACCACCACCACCACCACCACCACCACCGACAGACACCACCACCACCACCACCACCACCACCACCACCAGGACAGACACACCACCACCACCACCACCACCAGGACAGACACCACCACCACCACACCACCACCAGGACAGACACCACCACCACCACCACCACCACCACAGGACAGACACCACCACCACCACCACCACCACCAGGACAGACACCACCACCACCACCAGGACAGACACACCACCACCACCAGGACAGACACCACCACCCACCAGGACAGACACCACCACCACCACCACCACCCACCACCACCACCACCACCACCACCACCACACCACCACCACCACCCCGCCGCCGCCACTACTACTACTACTACTACTACTACTACTACTACTACTACTACTACTACTACTACTACTACTACTACTACTACTACTACTACTACACAGTAGTAGTAGTAGTAGTAGTAGTAGTAGTAGTAGTAGTGAGGGTAATGACAATGATGTTAATAATGATGAAGAGGAGGACAGAGCTAAAATCCTATACAGTTCTACCTCTCTAGCAGAACTGATCAGCCATACACCAAAAACAAATATCAATAATATATACATTTATTTTTACAGATAAAAGCCTGACGCTAAAAAACCAACCCATAACAAACAGAGAAACAAAAGAATAACACCAACAAGACAAACAATAACGCAAACGTGTCACAGATTATGATACAGATTTATCGCAGAGATTTCTCAGAAGATAAGGAAACTACTTAATACTAAAAAAACAACAACTCAGAGCTCACGACATTCTGAACTAGAATAAACATTGAGCTCTAGCCTTAATAAGATTATCGTACAGCTTGCTGATCTAAATAATGCAAAAGTGGGATAGACCTAGCACTGGGCTAACTCTAAGCAGATTTCTCTTCTTGTGATTTGTGTGACCGGGGGGACCTTTCCACGAAGAAGAAATTACAATGTACGAAAGCAGCAAACAGACTGAACGACATTCGTTAAGATGACACCGTACACCGAGGTCCGGTGTACAAACGCGCGCAGAACATCTTGCGCACACGTTACAAAGAAACCATTCCACCTTTCGGGAAGAGTGTGGTAGTTCTTGCTGGTAGGAACGGATGACAAACTAAAACAACAAGAACAACAACAAGAACAAGAAGAAAAGAAGAAGAAGAACAACAAGAACAACAACAAGAATAACAAGAAGAACAACAACAAGAAGAAGAACAACAAGAACAACAACAAGAAGAAGAACAACAAGAACAACAACAAAGCAACGCATGCACACAGGCGTTTGGTTGAGGTACCAGCCCCGAAATGATAATACAGCTACCTGAATAGTGCACGATAGCCTGGTGGTTAAAGCGATGCGCTCGCGATCTGACGACCCAGGTTCGAGTCATGACGGAGACACCTGTTCAAGGGGATTTTTTCCTTTGGAGTTACCATCAGTGGATCGGTGGTCTAGAGGTAACGCGCCTGTCTAGAAAGCGAAAAGTCCGGGTCGAAAGTGTGCAGTGGTTCGTATCCTGTTTGGACCCGAAACTTTTTCCCCATCCATTAGATCATGAGTGGTGGTCTGGGCGCTAGTCTTTCGGACGAGACGATAAACCGAGGTCCCGTGTGTTGCACATAATTATTTAGCGCACGTAAAAGAACCCACGGCAACAAGAGAGTTGTCCCTGGCAAAATTATGTAGAAAAAAAGCCACTCTGATAGGGAAACTAAAACTGTTGCAGACAGGAAAAAAAAAAAAAATGGGTGGCGCTGCTCTTGTGGCGACGTGCTCTCCCCGGGGGGAGCAGCCCGAATTTCACGCAGAGAAATCTGCGTGACTTAA
>CM054136.1:84783819-84798819 GCA_028751875.1 Rapana venosa | reverse complement strand
AATGAGAAGAAGAAGGAGAAGAAGAATGACGAAGAAGAAGAAGAAGAAGACGAAGAAGAAGAAATGCGAAAAAGAAAGAAGAAAGTGATGAGAAGAAAAAAGCATACAAAGCAATAAGAAAAGAAAAAAATAGAAGAAAGAAACAGAAAAGCTGAAGAAAAGAAAGAAAAGAAGAAAAGAAAAATAGAAACAAAGAAAAATGCTAAAGACAAAGACAGATAAAAAGTGATGATAAGAAAAAAACTACACTTAGACAAAAGAAAAAGAAACACAAAAAAGAACAAATACAAACAAAAGCCGAAGGGAAAAAAGAAAAAAAAGATCAAAAGAAGAAAGAAAGTTTAAGAAAAAGAAATTAAAGAAAAATAAGAAGAAAGAAAGACAAATAAAAAGACTAGAAAAAAAATAAGCAAACAAACAACAAAAAAAACAAAAACAGGTAAAAAAAACAAAGAAAGAAGAAACAAATGAATCAGAAGAAAGAAAAAAAAAAGAAATAAGTAAAATACAAAAAGAACTAAGTATAAGACAAGGAAAGACAAAATAACTAAAGACAGAAAAAAATATGTTGAAGAAGAAAACAACACACCCAAAAACAACAACCAGAAAAAAAAAAAGAAAGCAAGAAACAATACTTAGCAAGAGAGGAAAAATACGGCAGAAAGCTTTTAGAATAATGTCAACCCAAACAAAAAGAAGGACGTAAAAAAGAGAAGAAACAACAATCAAAACAGACCAAGACAAAACAAAAAAGGAAAAAAAACAACAACAACACCGTACAATAACAGACACGCCATGAACCTTGGTCCCTCAGTACAAGAAACCAAGAAATAAACAAGTCTCTACAACTGTCGCTACATCCAGAAAGTATGTGTAGGAATGTACGCACAAAATACACACAGTCTCGCCTGCACAAACATTGACGTACACGCTTACAGCGGCATGGATTTTCATATGAATGCATTGTGTATGTATACACTTGACACATAAAAAAACCCCCAAATCAACTGAGCGTTTTGATTTGTTGCTTTACAAGATTCAGCGCTATATACATTTCATACATTATCATTATCATTATTATTATTATATGGGTTGTACATTCATATTTATGCACACTTGAACATGTATCAAGTGCAAATGGACGTGCGCGCACACACAGACACACACACATTCACACAAACCGAAATCACAGACAGACAGGCAGACAGACACTCCTAAGCGCGCGTGCGCCCGCGCCCGCACGCACGCACACACACAATAAGCAAAGTCCCTCAGATGAGACTATAAGTCAAGGTAAAAAAAAAGCACACGTGTGCTAAACAAAGTAAATGATACACCCTCCCCTACCCCTCTCCCCACACAAACCCTGCGTGGCTAACACACACGCACACGCGCGCGCGCACACACACACGCGACACACACACACACATAAACACACGCGCGCACACACACACACACACACACGCACACACACACGCGCGCGCGCACACACACACATATACACACACATACACACACACATACACCCACATACACACACACGCACACACGCACACATACACACACACTTACACACACATACACACACACGAACACACACACACACACACACACACACACACACACACACACACACACACACACACACACACACACACACACACACACACACACACACACACACACACACACACACACACACACACACTCTTAGCCTGGTGACCTACAGAAAAAACCCAACTAAAAATCAAGAGAGAGACAAAACATACCACTTTCAATATAGCGACAAAGAAACAGCAACAAGTCAAGTTGACAAGTTCACGAGGAAAAAGATGGTAATTCGGCCTGTCCAAAGCAATAGGCCCCAGACACACTGCTCCGGACAGGAAAATGACCACTCGCACTGACCGGCTGTTCTGACCAGAAATTTCAGGATCAAGAAAATCCAAGAATTCCCCCAAACAGCAAAAATCACAGGGTAGAACACTTGTCTGAGGAATGACAGAAAGATAAAATGGAAAACACTCAATAAGATCAGACGGCAAACAAATGGCAGAATGATAAATTTGAAAACACTCAGAAAAATCCGATTAAAAAAAAGATAGAGCAAATGAAATTGAGAACACTCAGAAAAATCAGATTGAAAATCAATCAGCCAAAGCCTAAAAAGCAGAATACATTGAAACCGTGTCTGGGGTATTAATTTTTTTTGCAAAATGTTGCCGGACAAAATGTCAGTGAAGTCAGACCGATGAAGAATTATATAAGCTTACACCCAGGCCAGAAGCTGTGTCAGTTATTGATGTCAGCTAATTGCCAAGGTCTACACTAACACGTCGTTGTGTTGTAAAATGTTGTTTTGAGATTGCCTTCAGCCGTGACAAGCTCTTGACATAACAATCGACATAACAATTTGCATGTAAAAAGAGAAAAAAATAATTTGAAGTCGTAGTACGGCTGCCTGTATGGCAGGGTACTTTAAACAGTCATACACGCAAACTTCTCATTCAGTGTGCAATTTCGATGTCACAATGATGAGATGAGTGGGATGAGTCAGTCAGAGTGCATATTCTGGCTGACCCCTAGAGTGTTAAGCTGGGGAACGCACAACAGCAATATCAACAACAACAACAACATCAGAAACAACATATTATAAGCTGCAGCTCAACGGCTTCCTCTGCTGTATCGTTCTCTACTTATGATGTACGCGTATTGAAAAAACCGCACAACGTTTAAACCATAGATAGCACGGAACACAATGTTCAGCGAAACACTCAAAAGTAGAACAACTACAAACACCAGACTGGAAACAATCAGGGAGATAACACCAAGAACAACCAGTGAAGCGTCCATTTACATTATTTTCAACCGATTCTTTTGTAAACATACTGCGGCAATTTAAAAAGAAAAATCTACAAATCAGGGGAGAAAAAACCTGAAGAATATCAGGAAGATTAGACAGAGAACAATCAGAGAAACCTTTAAAGCAGAATCAAATTACTTTGTAACCGAATCGTTTGGAAAATGTTGCAGCAAAGTTTGTTCTGAAAGTCAATAATATGAAGACATTAGATGTTCTCCTGTAGATTTCCATTATTTTCCTCCGATCCCGTGCGTGTACATTCTCAAGTCTCTTGCCTGAAGTTCTCTCCACCTTTTCCTCACCCCTCCTTCTCAAGGAAAAAGCCTTGTGTACATCTTTGTCTGCTTACATTGATAACCTTAAAGGTGTTACTGTAATTACGTCGAGAATTGTGTTAGCTATTCTCATTGCAAATTATTCTACAAATCTGATAATGGTTATGTGGTGATGATGGTAATTATGATGGAGATGATGGTGATGATGGCAATGATGATGATGATGATGATGATGATGATGATGATGATGATGATGATGATGATGGCAATGATGATGATGATGTGATGATGATGATGATGATGAGATGAATATAATACGGCTGCTGCTACTGCTGGTAATGATGGGGGTGTTCTCTTTTTTCTTCTCTTATTGTTGTTGTTGTTGTTCTTCTTCTTCTTCTTCTTCTTCTTCGCAATTCTTTTTATTCTTCTATTCTTCTTTACATTATTTTCCTTTTATTTTCTTTGTATTATTTAGCTTTGCATTCTTCCTTTTTGCATTCTTTTTCTTCCTGTCTTACTGCTCTTTCTGGGTCATTACATTCAGCATCTATTCCTTTTTCACGGTTCTTCTCCCTTCTGCCTTTACATCATTGTAAACATTTTCCCCAAATCTTTTGTTTCTAAGATTTTTTTTCCCATCTTGGTTTTAGACATTTCACGAATGGGTGCGTGCTCGTGAATAATTTCAGTGCAAATGCGTAGAGTTGTTGCTAATGCTTGAGCGTGATGTAAATTCATTTTCCTCTTCTTCATTTCTTTCTCATTTCCTCACTTTCCTCCTCCTCCTTTCCTCTCCAGCTGTTACAGCTTCTTCTTCTTCTCCTTCTCGTTCTTCTTCTTCCTGTTCTTCTTGTTCTTGCTGTTGTTGTTGTTGTTCTTTTCTTCTTCTTCTTCTTCTTTTCTTTGCAATTCGTCTCCTTTTTCTTCTTATTCTTGTTCTTCTTGTTCTCCTTCTTCTTGTTCTTCTTGTTCTTCTTCTTTTTCTTCATTTTTTTCTTCTTCTTCATTCTTCGCAATTCTTCTCATTCTTCGCATTCTTCTTCGCATTTGTCTTCTTCGCTTTCTTGTATACTTTTTCTTTCGCATTCTTCTTCTTTCCATCTTCGATGCATAATTCTTTGTATTCGCATTCTTCTCGCATTGTTAGCATTCTTTCAAATTCATATCATTATCATCATCATTTCATCTTCATCATCATCATATCATCTCATCATCTCATCATCATCATCATATCATCATCATCATCATCATCATCATCATTTTCTTGTTGTTGTTCTTCTTCTTCTTCTTCGTCTTCATTTTTCCTCCTCCTCCTCCTTCTCTTCCTCCTCCTCCTCCTCCTCGTCCTTGATTTTATACTGCTTACGAGTAGTTGCGTGCGTGTGAATGATTTGAGCGCTTTGATGTCTTCCTACAAGCTTTAGAATGGAGCACTCAGACTGACAATGGGCTTTTTCCAGATTGGGCCTAACCTGAAAGAAGTCCCCCCCTTTCCTGTGCCAAAAACAGACAGGAAGAGACGATGCTCACCAGGGTACACACCGGCCCACTCATAGCTTCAAGCGATGGACCCATTTGGGGCTGTAAGTGCGGGTAACCCCAATCTGCTTCTGGATTTGTAATTTTCGGATAAACACAAGTATTTCTGCGATCTAAGGACTTTTGGTCGAGATTTTCCTAGGAAAATTTAACTCCATAAGTAGGGTTAATTTGAGGACTAAAGATTTGTCAAGTTTCAAGGTAACATGTTTAATTCGAAAGACATGGGGCTTATGTTTTATCCGGTTGAGATGAGTTAAAAGGAGATTATCTTTACGACGGTTTGATGGAAGGAAAAGTTGGTTTGTTTAAATCTTCATTTTCCATTTGGTCAATTTATGGGGGTCTCCACAGCAACGGACCTTTGGTTTGACGGGGCATTATTAAAGAAGAAGGATTGGTTTTTTTGGGATTGAATTGTTCATATTCGCAACAGTTTTTCTGAATTTGTTGTTGTGTTGTTCTTCTCCTATGCCTTCTTTGGGCTTGCTGGTTTAGGTATTGGTTGTATTCTTCTTCGCATTCTTGTTCTTTGTTGTTGTTCTTTTTTGCTTTCTTGTTAGTATTCTTCTTTCCATACCGTTTCCCCTCAATGTCAACTTAGGCCAAGAGGAAAAAATGCAACCTTCTAGAATATGACAGACTTGGTTGGAAAATTCAAATCTGGTTCCAAGCTAGAGTTGTTGTCTCCATTCTCTCCATTGTAAAAGACCTAGAGTGGTGTTCTTGGTGCAAGTCCTTTAGATGGAACTTGAAATCAAGACTCGGAGTACAACATTTGTAAAGTTAACAGTGTTTTCAATAACCTGTGCGGTCGTTGGGGAACGAGGTGTCAGAGACCTCAGCTTCTCCAGGGGGCCAGCTTCATGAGAGCAGTTCCCATGTCTTCTCCCTCGCTGCTTTACTTTCCCTGTCCCTAAAGGTGGCAGGTACCCATTCACAGCTAGGTAAACTGGGAGATTGTACTGAAGCCAAGGCGCACGAAACGGTCACCCGTCCAAGTGGTGAATCCACGCTCGATGGTGCTTAAGTAACCTTAGCTTGAGGAGAGCTAGTGCTCTGACCACTGAGATCTCCGGTCTACCATATACAGTATTATTTATAGAACAGCTTCTTCAGAAGAGACTATAAACCGATATCCCGTGTGCAAACGCACACAGAATATCTTACGCATACTGTAAACACCCTAGAGAGACCCACATATAAATTCTGCAGACAAAAATCCGCTCTCCTTAATAGAGAAATATACTCGTCCATAGAAAAGTAGTTTGGGAGGTTTTATAGTATGACTCTTTTTTTAACTGAAATAAGCACATTGATTCAGGATGAAGCTAAAGTATGATAAGAAATCAAAGTGTATAAGAACACACATACACACAAACACCACCGAACAACAAGTGAATAACTTGTGCTGGATCTATTACAAACAAATATG
Organism: Rapana venosa; assembly: GCA_028751875.1. Taxonomy (NCBI): domain Eukaryota; kingdom Metazoa; phylum Mollusca; class Gastropoda; order Neogastropoda; family Muricidae; genus Rapana; species Rapana venosa. The sequence goes on along the minus strand of CM054136.1, from coordinate 84,792,704 downwards.
ATTTATTGGGGATTTTGCTTTTAGCAGCTTGTAAATATGATTTAGCGTTGATTTTGAACAGTAATACATTTGCTTGACAAACCACACTAAGGCTCAAAATATCAGTTGTAACAATGCAATATAGAAGAACACAACACAGGACAATACAACACAATCAAAAACACAACACAGGACAATACAACACAAGGCAAAACAGAACCTTGAAACACATTTCCCCGCAATGTATTGCGATACTAGGCTGTATAACAAAGATTAGAATGACACAGAACGTGATACAAAAAAACATAATGAATGAACAATATTTGTTCTCTCTTTCCTGTTCCCTCTTTCCTTTTCCCACTGATGTATTAGTTTTGCATTGTTCTCCATCTTTTATAAGCCTAACCAATAAAGTAATGAAAATGCAATTTCTAGAAACAGTCTTCTTTTTCTTCTTCAAACACTTAAACAACAATTACCATTTTCTGTCATATAAGCGAAAATGCGTTACGCTGCCGTTAAGCGCCTGACAAGTCAGGCCCAGCACATCCAACTTCGGCGTGAGTAGAAAACAAAAGTCTTGAATTTGCCAATAGCGCCAGAAATTTAAGAACGATTACATCAAGTACAAAATAACACAACACCGTCATGCAATCATCCCACCGCCCAAACTTTATACCCCTGGGCAGCTTTCTATCCTCTCCTGTTTTACATGCACCCACAAGCTGTGCCATAACAAAAAAATAATACAGAAGAGGGTGGGAGGAAGGTGGGTGGACAAAGGGGCAATGATACTATTGGAGTTTCCAGTAGTGAATGGCCAGAGGTTGTAGTAGTGGTAGTGCGTGTGCGTGCGTGCGTGCGTGCGTGTGTGCGTGCGTGTGTGTATGTGATTTATTTATTATTTATTTATTCTTTTATATCGAGGATAATGGAATAAGCACTCATGCGCTTTTTTACATCCAGTCCCCGTGCGTATGCGGTTTTGTAAATTTTGTCATCTGTTCCCACCCGCACACAATGGCCTACTCTTCCGAAAAGCGAAACAGGATTTAACGCGTGCGCAAGATGTTCTGCATGAGTTCGCACACGGGGCCTCCCGGTTTTTGCTCTCCCGAGGATTGAGAGAGAGAGAAGAGAGAGAGAGAGGAGAGAGAGGAGAGAGGAAAGAGAGAAAGAGAGAGAGAGAGAAGAGAGGAATGAGAGAGAGGGAATGAGAGAGAGAGATGGAGAGAGAGAGGGTTGTAAACTGTGGCAGGTTTGTTAGGATAATGATTGGCGGGTTGGGGGGGGGGGGGAAAGGGGAAGGGATGAAGAAAGATGATTGACAGAAATTAAGACTTTGAAAAAATTATGTGTATGAGGGACTAGCTGTGAGTGAGTGGTGAGCAAGTGATTGCTTGATTGCTTGATTGGATAGATAGAGAGAGGGTTGGGAGTAGCAAGGGAATAGGGAGACAGAGAGACAGAAGGGAGTGAGAGAGAGGAAGAGAGAGATAGAGAAAAGAGGAAAGAGAGGGAGAAGAGAGAGAGACACAGAGAGAGAGAGGAGGGAAGAGAGAGAGAGAGGTGGGGGAGAGGGAGAGAGAAGAAAGACATAGATCGAGAGGGGGAGACACACACAAACACACACACAGAAAACAAAAACAATCTGTTAATTATTTATTAAAGTATTCTAAAAGTGCGGAAAAAAGAATCGCCAGATCATTTTTCTCACAGGAAATCCTAGAATGCTCACATTATTCCCTGTAATGAACAAAAGCAACGTCATTCAATCTTCTTCTGCAAAACCCTGTACCCCAAGGCAATATCTATTTTCTTTTGTCTGTGTGTGCTAAATCAAGCCAGGACCCCTGTGTGTGTGTGTGTGTGTGTGTGTGTGGTGTGTGTGTGTGTGTGAGAGAGATTGAAACCTGTGGCAGGTTTGTTGGGGCAGTGGATGGGTGGTTGGGTGGGAAGGAGGAAAGGAGATAGGCGACTGGAGAAAGATGGTTGAAAAAAAAACCTTAAAAAAGTATGTGTATGAGGGATTAACAGTGAATGAGTGAGTGAGTGAGTGACTGATTGATTGATGAGAGGAAGAGAGAGAGGGGGGGGGTGGAGAGAGCAAGACAAAGAGGGAGACAGAGAGACAGAGAGGGAGTGAGAGAGAAAGAGAAATGGACAGAAGGGGGGGGAGAGAGGGAGAGAAGGAGAGAGGAGAGAGAAGAGGAAAGAAAGGGAGAGAGAGAAGAGGAAGAGAGAGAGAGAGAGAGAGAGAGAGAGAGAGAGAGAGAGAGAGAGAGAGAGGTGGGGAAGAGGGAGAGAGAAGAAAGATATAGATCGAGAGGGTGAGAAACACACACACACACACACAAACACACAGAAAACAAAAACAATCTGTTAATTATTTATTAAAGAATCCTAAAAGTGCGAAAAAAAGAATCGCCAGATCATTTTTCTCACAGGAAACCCTAGAATGCTCACATTATTTCCTGTAATGAACAAAAGCAACGTCATTCAACCTTCTTCTTCGAAGCCTTAGACCCCAAGGCAACAATTTTTTTCTTTTATCCATGTGTGCTAAATCTAGCCAGGACCCCTCTGTGTGTGTGTGTGTGTGTGCGTGTGTAGGGTGGAGTGGGGTGGGTGGGTGAGGGGGACCTGTACCTGCGTGCGTGCGCGCGCGCATGTGTGTGTGTCCTCGATTGTGAATGTGCATGTGTGTGCGTGGGTGGCTGAAAAAGAGAGAGAAAGAGAGAGAGAGAGAGAGAGAGAGAGAGAGAGAGAGAGACAGAGACAGAGACAGAGATAGGCAGACAGACAACAGAGACAAACAGACAGGCAGACAGACAGACAGGCAGACAGAGACAGACAGACAGAGACAGGCAGACAGACTGACAGACAAACAGCCAGCCAAAATAAAAGAACAAGAATTATTCTCCCTGCTTATCAAGCAAAAAATCGAAAAAAAACCCCAAAATCATCAACAAAAACAAATCGAAATAACAGAACAACATAAAACAACTATATCAATCTTGATCAATGCTCGTATCAAGCTGTAGATCAACGCCTCAAGGAATGAGACTTAAAATGAGATTCAGTATTAAAATTAACGAACCTTTTTTCCATTAAAAAACCCACAATTGATAGCTCTCTGTCCAGACGAATTAATGTGATCACATTTGCCCACTCAAGCAGACACAAATTATCTTTCCAGAAAATGAGCTCATTTTGCAAAAAATGAACCATCCAATAAGCAAGATCTATACATCGAGCTTCATAAGCATAATTTCATATGATATCAGAAACATTAATAGTGAACTAAAAAGTCTGAAATATAAATGCAGACACAAAATAACTAGAAAATGTGGTCAGTGCAGTTCGTGTAAATCATAATTGAACCATAACAATAAAAAAGTATAAATAAGAAGGAATAAATATGATTGTAATCTAAAGAATGATTAAACAATTTCAACATCCATAGCTGTTATCATAACTCGTGGAGAAGAAAAAGAGTGCATGCAATTTTTACAATGCTAAATCTCGGGGACGGGATAGCTCAGTGGTCGGAGCACTCGCTTTCCCCCAGCCAAGTTAAGCAGCGTCGAGTGTGGTTACCAGTTGGATGGGTGACAGTTTGCGCGCATTGGCTTCAGTACAGTTCCCCCAGTTCCCCCAGCTGTAAATGTGTACCTGCCCTCTTTAGGGTCAGGGAAGGTAAAGCAGCGAGGGAGAGGAGATGGGCGCCGCCCTCAATATGCTGGCCCTAGAGAAGTGAGGTCTCTGACGCCTCGCTCCCCTACGACCTTATAGGCTATGGGACTCCTTTACCTTTTTTTTAATCTCAAAAAGCATACTAATCACAGTGCTTTAATCTGCTGTCAATGACATGGCCACTGTGTTTGATAGCCAATCAGATTGTTGTCTTCGCTTTGAACCAATCATTGTCAGGCCATCTTGTTTACAGTGTAGGTTATTTGATTTCACTTTTACTAATTAAAACAATGGGAATCCACACAGTATCACATTGAAGCATCAATTATGGTGGAGACAATGCACAAAATGCCTTACAGTGTCTGTGGCTTATGCCCTTTCAAGTATTTTACGAACTGACAAAACAAATAGACAAAGTAACATATAAACAAATAGCGGAACAAGCAAATAAACAAGAGATATGTAAAACATGTAAACACGCAAGTAACATTTAACACATACCAATCACAAAACAAAATCAACAAAACAGACTTAAAAAACAGATAAAGAAGCAAACAACAGTTAGCATATACCCACCCAAAACAAAAGCAATGAAACATACATAGAAACAAATTAATAAGTAAATAACATTTGACACATTGCCAAAATAAAAACAACAAAATAGACGTAAACATGGATAAAGAAAACAGCAAAAGTTAACACATACCCACCTAAAACTAAAGCAACAAAGCAGACCTAGAAGCAGTTAAACAAACAAGTAACATGTGGCACATACACACCATAAGAGCAAATTAAAAAAAGTCGTAAAAATAGACAAAGAAGCAAGTAACAGTAAACACATACCCAGCGAAAACAAAACCAATAAAACAGAATTTAAAAAACCTCAGATAAAGAAGCCAATAACAGTTAGCACATACCCACCTAATAACAAAAGCAACAAAGCAAACATAAAAACTTAAGGAAGCCAAATAATAGTTAACACATACCCATCAACCCTCGAAAAAAACACAACAGCAAAACCCCCACAAAAAACCAAAAGCAATAAAACAGACGTAAAATCAGCTAAACAAGCTTGTAACAGTTAACATGCACCCACCAAAATATAACAAGGCAGCAGAAGCCCTGACTAAACTTTCATGATTTTAACATAACTGATGATGACAAGCAAGTAGGGCAGGTCTGTTGATAAGAGTTTTCCCTTTCCATGTTGCAAAGCCTACAAGTATCGCCATTACTAGTGTTGAACATCAATGAGGTGAACTGAAATTACTGTGAAGGGAGATATGAAGGTTTATGATCTGAGGGCAAAAGTCTATCTGCCTATATGTGTGTCTGTCTGTCTGTCTCTCTGTCTGGCTTTTTATCTACATATCTATCAAATGCGCGCGCACACACACACACACACACACACACACACACACACACACACACACACACACACACACACACACACACACACACACACACAAACAAACACACAAACATATACAATGGTGGATCGGTGGTCTAGAGGTAACGCGCCTGTCTAGAAAGCAAAAAGTCCGGGTCGGAAGTGTGCGGTGGTTCGTATCCCGTTTGGACCGGAAACTTTTTCCCCATCCATTAGATCATGAGTGGTGGTCTGGGCGCTAGTCTTTCGGATGAGACGATAAACCGAGGTCCCGTGTGTTACACAAAATTATTCAGCGCACGTAAAAGAACCCACGGCAACAAGAGAGCTGTCCCTGGCAAAATTCTTAGAAAAAAGTCACTCTGATAGGGAAAAAAAAGGAAAAAAATGGGTGGCGCTGCTCTTGTGGCGACGCGCTCTCCCCGGGGAGAGCAGCCCGAACTTCACGCAGAGAAATCTGCGTGACTGAAAGTGGTATAAATAAATAAATAAATAAATAAATACGCGCATGCACTCATACACACTTGCACATATGCACGCGCACGCTCTCATGCAAGCATACCAACACACACCCATACATGCACGCACCCTCCCCCCCCCCCACACACTATATTCACTTGAATACTAGAAGCTAAAACATAATATGGTGTCTAGTTATATTCAATACCTTTTCCTTTTTTAAATCAATCAAACAATAACAAGTGATAACAATAAAACCAATAGACAGCAAGAGAAAAGACAAACCAAAAACAATTAGTTCTAAGAAAAACGAAGACGTGGAGATAGAATATCTAACAGTGAAGTTTAATTTGTTTGTAACTTTAGGGAACAAGGAACTGACGTAGTAATGTACGTCAGACGTTGATACTTTATACATCAATACTGCTTTATTTAATTAAAATAGATTTTTAAAATATCATATTCAGCTTCTTTAGATTTTTACCTGTCGAAATAGGTAGGTCAGGAGGAATGAGCATTACTGCTCTTCGGTAGAGAGTATTCTAAACAAAGGAATAACCAAAGTTTGTTTTGTTGTTTCTGGTGGGTAACTACAACTATCGATTCGATTTTGTCAAGATGCATTATCATGAAGTTTGAGTTACACAATTCTGGTCTTTGGTATTTTTTGTTGCAGACAGGTTTCAATTGTTTGTATGTTTATGTCAGTCATTCGGATTGACGAATCATCTGCAAATAGGTCAGTCGTGAGTTTTGTGATTATTAGGCTAAATGGAAGGTCAATGATGTACATGCAAGTGAGGAGTGGGTCCAAGATAGTACCCTGTGGGACGCCATAGTTGACAAAATTTTGAAGAGAGCTTTTCCCATCACGAAGTACATATTGAATAGTTTAATTAAGAATAAATGACAAAATTATGTCAGTTAAAAGTATGTTGAAATAGAGTGAAAGTTTTGTCAGAAGGTTGGTAACCAACAAGGTCAAAAGCCTTTTTGATATCCAGGAAAACGGAAACTGCAATTTTAGATTGGTTTAATACCTAGTGCCAGGAGTCATGTCCAATGATTGGGTTGGAAACCAAACTGGACTTTGTAGAAAAACATACTTTTTCATGAGATCAGATATGTGTTTATGGTTTTAGTTTCCAAGGGGTTTTGACAGAAAAGAAAATAATTTAAAAAGGTGTAAGGTAGATTGGATCTGACGGGGTGTAATGATTTTGGAGGTGGAATTACTTGTGCTACTTTGAAAGCGAATAGAAAAGTGATGGCTTTAGTATACAGGTTATATATATATATGTATATATTATATATATATATAGAGAGGAGAGAGAGAGAGAGAGAGAGAGAGAGAGAGAGAGAGAGAGAGAGAGAGAGAGAGGAGAGAGAGAGAGAGAGAGAGAGAAGAGAGAGAGAGAGAGAGAGAGAGAGAGAGAGAGAGAGAGAGAGAGAGAGAGAGAGAGAGAGAGTATCAACAATACATGAAAGAACAAGTTTAACTAAAAACAGCTGGAATGTTTCCAGGCTATGATAATTTAATTTAAAAAAGGCGAATACTTACCTTAGCAAGTGAAAATTTGATTGGAACTCCTCGAGGGTACTTGACAGAAAATGAGGTATGTGTGAGATGCAAAGGCCATATTTTATAAAGTGTAGATAATTAAAAAGCAGATGATCTAAGATTATAGAGTTCGAAAGTTTGGGTGAAAGCAGAGGAAGAGCGGTCTTGGAAAACTTTTGAGAATGTTTGTTGCCTTATCTAATATATTTCTTTCTTTCTTTCTTTCTTTCTCTCTTTCTTTCTTTCTTTCTTTCTTTCAAACTGTTTGTCTGTCGGTCTGTCTGTCTGTCTTTCTTTCTTTCTTTCTCTCTCTCTCTCTCTCTCTCTCTCTCTCTCTCTCTCTCTCTCTCTCTCTCTCTCTCTCTCTCTCTCCTTTCTTTCCTTCTTTCTCTCTTTCTTTCTTTCTTTTTTTTCTTCCTTCTTTCTTTCTTTCTTTCTTTCTTTCTTTCTTTCTTTCTCTCTCTCTTTCTTTCTTTCTCTCTTTGTTTGTTTGTTTGTTTGTTTGTTTGTTTCTTTCTTTCTTTCTTTCTTTCTTTCTCTCTTTCTTTCTGTTTCTCCAGCTTGTGTTGTTGATGGCATGAACTGTCTCTCATCTATCCAGTGATGTCTCCACCAATTGCATTAGGTGATCATTGTCAGCACAACTTGTTTACTGCTCAAATGACCGCCTTACACTTTATCTAATTAAATCGGCCACTGACATTTGAAAAAATGGTCTCTATCTCATTTTCTGTCCCTGTCTCTGTTTGTGTGTGTGTGTGTGTGTGTGTGTGTGTGTGTGTGTGTGTGTGTGTGTGTTGTGTCTGTTCTCTCCCTCTCTCCCCCTCTTTCTCTTTCTCTCTCTCTTGTGCCTCTTGTTGTTGTTTTTCGTTGTTGTTGTTTATTTCTTTGTTTTTTTTAAGGATTATTTCCCTTTGTTTCTACTGTGTGAGAGTATAAGTATTGTGTTATTATTAAGATATATCCGTACGGGCGGGGACTGGATGTAAAAAAGCACATGAGGGCTTATTCATTATCCTCGAAATAAAAGAATTTGTCATTGTCATTGTCATTCTCTCCCTCTCCCTCGTATGTTCTCTCTCTCTCTCTCTCTCTCTCTCTCTCTCTCTCTCTCTCTCTCTCTCTCTCTGGCTCGGTGACGGGACGAGAACTGAAAGGGCGTGCTGTTAGTAAGCTGTTGCAAATTTTTGCATTTAAGCTTCAAAATGTCAGTTACTGGCCTTCCAGCAACTGTAGTGACAACCTTAAATGCCCTGCTGATCGACAACGTCCTATCGAGCTGGAAAGTCGCGGGGGAGAGCGGCAGCGTTGTCTTCGTCTTGCGACTGAAGCCAGCTGAAGTCAGTGTCAACAGAAATGGCGGACCCAGTGCTGAACCGTAACTCGCGAGTTCAGTATTTTCGCAAGAAGCCCCCTTCCGAAATCCGTCGCGACCTCCAAAGAAGTAAACAACATCAAGAAAGACAGGCAAGTCGTCAGTGTGACAAGGACAGTGTTTTAGAAGAGCCGGTGTTGTCTGACAGTGACTCCCTGCATCGTGAGAGAGTGGATGCAGAATCAAAACAAACCAGCGTGTACACAGAGATGTGTGTTGACAGTGCAGTGAATGTCCCAGCCACACTAGAATCACTTGATTTGCCGTGTGAACCAGCAACAGACAGCAAGATCGGTGTGTATCCTGAGTTGTCTGATGTGGACGAAGAACAGACAGTTGACTGCACAGTTGAGGGTTTTCATACTGGTATTGTAAAAGAGTATGTGTCCACTCTGACAGACAAACGTGTGCAGCGTCGATTACGA
>CM054136.1:84736319-84776319 GCA_028751875.1 Rapana venosa | reverse complement strand
CTCTCTCTCTCTTCCATCCGTTTCTTTTTCTTCGACACATATCTTGATGAGAAATATAGTCTAGGTCTGAGAACAGTAAAAACGCGCAAACCTATTTTCAAGATAATTCAAAACCTTCGCAAGTTTTCGCCTAATTTTCGTCTGTCACACCATCATTCCCACATCAGGAGCATCTACTTTATCCTGTTAAGGGGGCTAGAATAGCCTAGTGGTTAGAGTGTTGAGCTTTTGATCTTAAAGGCTCGAGTTTGAGTCACCACCGAGACACCCGTTAGAAGTTTTTTTTCCCGCCTGGAATGTAAAATAAGTACCGATTCTACACCCCGAAAGTTCTTCAGATGAGACTATAACTGTTGTTGCTTCGATTTTATGTCGGTTCACTCAAAGTGATATTAGACTATGAACCAGATCTCATGTGTCCAGTATTAGTCTTGTGTGTGCACACACACACGCAGATACCTGTTCTGCCTTTTGGAAGAGTAGGCCACCAAATGCCAGTAGGACTGAATGATAGAAAAACTGTATACACACTTGCGTCATGTTTACACGCCATCCCTAAATTCGGAATGCAGCTACTTTAAAAATTAATGGACAAATGGTCGCATATAAAAAAAAAAATCTCCACTGGCAAACTTTGGAGGTCTGGCACAGTAGCAAAGAAAAATAAACATCCTTAAAAACTCACTGACACGATTTTCTCTGCTCTTGTAATCGTCTCAAGTTTGCTGCAGATCTTGTGCATACTGAAAAGGCTACTACGGTCACTTTCGTGGGGAAAAGAAAGTGTCGCAGTATTTTACTTCAGTTTCTAGCTTTTTCTTTTTTGCATGCAGATCACGTCAATGGACAAAGATATAAAAAAAAAAGAAGCAGAGGACTATGAAAGTGGAATGGAAGGGGATCATTGCATGGCAGCTGATGCAGCAGGCTATAAGATCTGGTGGCTGATGCCCGCTATCAGCAACTGGAGCAGGATTATCAGTGTTAGAGTAATGATGCTGCTGTAGACAGAGATGTGAAAAAAAATAAAAAAAAATTGTTCTCTGTCTTTGTCTGTCTCTGTTTGTCTGTCTTTGTCTGTCAATGTCTCTGTCTGTCCGTCTCTGTTTGTCTGTCTTTGTCTGTCAATGTCTCTGTTTGTCTGTCTTTGTCTGTCAATGTCTCTGTTTGTCTGTCTCTGTTTGTCTGTCTTTGTCTGTCAATGTCTCTGTTTGTCTGTCTCTGTTTGTCTGCCTTTGTCTGCCAATGTCTCTGTTTGTCTGTCTCTGTTTGTCTGTCTTTGTCTGTCTGTCTCTGTCGGTCTGCCTGTCTGTCTCTGTCTGTCTGTCTGTCTGTCTGTCTCCAAGTTTCTTTGATTCTTTGTCTCTCTCTCTTTCACCCCTCTCCCATTTCCCCTCTTTCTGTCTCTTTGGGCTTTGGATGAACTTTATTCATTTTCGTTACATTGCTGATATTTCAATGCAAGTGTATAAAAGGTTAATTTTATGTATGTAATCCCTATGCTGCAAAGATCATATTATCATTCAAACCCAATAACTCATGTGGTTTTACATGAGACGTAAATACCCGTTATCCCTTTTGGAAGAGTAGGCCATCAAATGCCAGTAGGAATGGATGACAAAATGTAAGAAAAACAACAACAAAACTGTATGCACACTTGTGTCATGCATACATATCATCCCCGAAGTCAGAGTACAGGTACCTTGATGAGAGGCAAACGGTCTTTTATACAAAATATACAAACATCTCTCCATCGTGAACCTTGCAGCTCTAGCCAAGTTGCAATAAAAAAAAATCCTTCCATTAAAAACTCCCTGACAAGATTTTCTCTGCTCTCCTAATCGTCTCAAGTTTGCTGCAGATCTTGTGCATACTGTAGAGGCTACTACTGTCACTTTGGTGGGGAAAAGAAAGTGTCGCATTATTTTACTTCAGTTTCTAGCCTTTTCTTTTTTTGCATGCAGATCACGTCAATAGACAAAGATAAAAAAAAAGCAGAGGACTATGAAAGTGGAATGGAAGGGGATCATTGGCATGGGAGGTGATGCAGCAGGCTAGAAGATCTGGTGGCTGATGCCCGCTATCAGCAACTGGAGCGGGATTATGAGTATTAGAGTAATGATGCTGCTGTGGACAGAGATGTGAAAAAAGAGAAAAAAGTTTGTTCTCTGTCTTACTCTGTCTCTGTTTGTCTGTTTTTGTCAATGTCTCTGTCTGTCTGTCTCTGTTTGTCTGTCTTTGTCTGTCAATGTCTCTGTTTGTCTGTCTTTGTCAATGTCTCTGTCTGTCTGTCTTTGTCTGTCAATGTCTCGTCTGCCTGTCTGTCTCCAAGTTTCTTTTATTCTTTGTCTCTCCCTCTTTCACTCCACTCCCATTTTCCCTCTTTCTGTCTCTTTGGGCTTTGGATGAACTTTATCCATTCTCGTTACATTGCTCATATTTCAACGTAAGTGTAGGAAAGGTTAATTTTATGTATGTAATCCCTATGCTGCAAAGATCATATTATTTTTCAAACCCAACATCTCACCTGGTTTTACATGAGACGAAAATACCCGTTATCCTTTTTGGAAGAGTAGGCCATCAAATGCCAGTAGGAATGGATGACAACATGTAAAAAAGACAACAACAACAAAAACCGTATGCACACTTGTGTCATATATAATAATAATAATAATAATAATAATAATAATAATAATAATAATAATAATAATAACCATCATCATCATAATAATAATAATAATCATAATCATAATAATGTATGGAATTTATATATCGCTAAATCTTGTAAAGCAACAAATCAAAGCGCTCAAATGACATTTTTTTATATCGAGGATAATGGAATAAGCACTCATGTGCTTTTTTACATTCAGTCCCCGTGTGTATGCGGTTTTGTAAATTTTGTCATCTGTTCCCACCGGCACACAATGGCTTACTCTTTCGAAAAGCGGAACAGGATTTAACGTGTGCGCAAGATGTCCTGCTATCATCCCCGAAGTCAGAGTACAGGTACCTTGATGAGAGGCAAACGGTCTTTTATACAAAATATACAAAAATCTCTCCATTGTGACCTTGCAACTCTAGCCAAGTAGCAATAAAAAAATCCTTCCTTTAAAAACTCACTGACAAGATTTTCTCTGCTCTTGTAATCGTCTCAAGTTTGCTGCAGATCTTGTGCATACTGTAAAGGCTACTACTGTCACTTTCGTGGAAAAATATGCCGCGGTATTTTTACTTCAGTTTCTAGCTTTTCTTATTGCATTTTGTTTATTTTATGTTTTATTTAATTTAATTCTTTTATATCGAGGTTAAGGGAATAAGGAATTATGTGCTTTTTACATGCAGCCCCTGTCTGTATGCGGTTTTGTAAACTTGTCATCTGTTCCCACCGGCACATAATGGCCTACTCTAACGAAAAGCGGAACAGGATTTAACGTGTGCCCAAGATGTTTTACGTGCGTTCGCACACGGGGCCTCGGTTTATAGTCTCATCCGAAAAACTTTTGGGGAGAGTGGAGTCTGCACTGATGTTAACTCCAGGGAAAAATATCCCCTTGAACGGGAATCGAACCCGGAACCTTGGAGCTTTAGCCAAGTAGTGAAGAAAACCTCCTTCTGTAAAATCTCACCAACAAGATTTTATCTGCTCTCGTAATCGTCACAAGTTTGCTGCAGATCTTGTGCATACTGGAAAGGCTACTACGGTCACCTTCGTGGAAAAACAAAGTGCCGCAGTATTTTACTTCAGTTTCTAGCTTTTTCTTTGTTACATGCAGATCACGTCAATAGACAAAGGTAAAAAAAGAAGGAGAGGACTATGAAAGTGGAATGGAAGGGGATCATTGGCGTGGCAGCTGATGCAGCAGGCTATAGGATCTGGTGGCTGATGCCCGCTATCAGCAACTGCAGCGGGATTATTAGTGTTAGAGTAATGATGCTGCTGTGGACAGAGATGTGAAAGAAAAGAAAAAAAAATTGTTCTCTGTCTTTGTCTGTCTTTGTTTGTCTGTTTTTGTCAATGTCTCTGTTTGTCTGTCTTTGTCTGCCAATGTCTCTGTCTGTCTGTCTCTGTTTGTCTGTATTTGTCTGTCTGTCTCTAATTGTCTGTCTTTGTCTGCCAATGTCTCATCTGTCTATCTGTCTGTCTGTCTCCAAGTTTCTTTGATTCTTTGTCTCTCTCTTTCACTCCACTCGCATTTTCCCTCTTTCTGTCTCTTTGGGCTTTGGATGAATTTCATTTATTCTCGTTACATTGCTCATATGTCATTGCAAGTGTAGGAAAGGTTAATTTATGTATGTAATCCCTATGCTGCAAAGATCATATATATATATATATATATATATATATATATATATATATATATATATATATATATATATATATATATATATATATATACATCAAAGATCATATTCAAACCCAAGAACTCACGTGGTTTTACATGAGACGTAAATACCCGTTATCCCTTTTGGAAGAGTAGGCCATCAAATGCCAGTAGGAATGGATGACAACATCTAAAAAACAACAACACAACAACAACAAAACCGTATGCACACTTGTGTCATGCATACACATCATCCCCGAAGTCAGAGTACAGGTACCTTGATGAGAGGCAAACGGTCTTTTATACAAAATATACAAACATCTCTCCATCGTGAACCTTTGAGCTCTAGCCAAGTAGCGAAAAAAAACCCTTCTTTAAAAACTCACCGACAAGATTTTCTCTGCTCTTGTAATCGTCTCAAGTTTGCTGCAGATCTTGTGCATACTGTAAAGGCTACTACGGTCACTTTCGTGGGGAAAAGAAAGTGCCGCATTATTTTACTTCAGTTTCTAGCTTTTTCTTTTTTACATGCAGATCACGTCAATAGACAAAGCTAAAAAAAAGCAGAGGACTATGAAAGTGGAATGGAAGGGGGATCATTGCATGGCAGCTGATGCATCAGGCTAGAAGATCTGGTGGCTGATGCCCGCTATCAGCAACTGGAGCAGGATTATCAGTGTTAGAGTAATGATGCTGCTGTGGACAGGGATGTGAAAGAAAAGAGAAAAAAGTTTGTTCTCTGTCTTACTCCGTCTGTCTCTGTCTGTCTGTCTTTGTCTGTCAATGTCTCTGTCTGTCTGTCTCTGTTTGTCTGTATTTGTATGTCAATGTCTCTGTCTGTTTGTATCTGCTTGTCTGTCTTTGTCTGTCAATGTATCTGCCTGTCTGTCTCTGTTTGTCTGTCTCTGTCTGTCTGTCTCTGTTTGTCTGTCTTTGTCTGTCAATGTCTCGTCTGTCTGTCTGTCTGTCTCCAAGTTTCTTTGATTCTTTATCTCTCTTTCACTCCACTCCAATTTTCCCTCTTTCTGTCTCTTTCGGCTTTGGATAAATTTCATTTATTCTCATTACATTGCTGATATTTCAATGCAAGTGTAGGAAAGGTTAATTTTATGTATGTATTCCCTATGCTGCAAAGATCATATTACCATTCAAACCCAATAACTCACCTGGTTTTACATGAGACGTAAATACCCGTTATCCCTTTTGGAAGAGTAGGCCATCAAATGCCAGTAGGAATGGATGACAACATCTAAAAAACAACAACACAACAACAACAAAACCGTATGCACACTTGTGTCATGCATACACATCATCCCCGAAGTCAGAGTACAGGTACCTTGATGAGAGGCAAACGGTCTTTTATACAAACATCTCGCCATCGTGAACCTTGGTGCTCTAGCCAAGTAGCAATAAAAAACCCTTCCTTTAAAAACTCACTGACAAGATTTTCTCTGCTCTCGTAATCGTCTCAAGTTTGCTGCAGAGCTTGTGCATACTGTAAAGGCTACTACGGTCACTTTCGTGGGGAAAAGAAAGTGTCGCAGCATTTTACTTCAGTTTCTAGCTGTTTCTTTGTTTGCGTGCAGATCACGTCAATAGACAAAGATTAAAAAAAAAGCAGAGGACTATGAAAGTGGAATGGAAGGGGATCATTGGCATGGGAGGTGATGCAGCAGGCTAGAAGATCTGGTGGCTGATGCCCGCTATCAGCAACTGCAGCAGGATTATGAGTATTAGAGTAATGATGCTGCTGTGGACAGAGATGTGAAAAAAGAGAAAAAAGTTTGTTCTCTGTCTTACTCTGTCTCTGTTTGTCTTTGTCTGTCAATGTCTCTGTCTGTCCGTCTCTGTTTGTCTGTCTCTGTCTGTGTTGTCTGTCTCTGTCTCTGTCTGTCTCTCTGTCTGTCTGTCTGTCTGTCTCCAAGTTTCTTTGATTCTTTGTCTCTCTCTCTTTCACTCCACTCCCATTTTCCCTCTTTCTGTCTCTTTGGGCTTTGGATGAACTTTATCCATTCTCGTTACATTGCTCATATTTCAATGCAAGTGTAGAAAAGGTTAATTTTATGTATGTAATCCCTATGCTGCAAAGATCATATTACCATTCAAACCCAACAACTCACGTGGTTTTACATGAGACGAAAATACCCGTTATCCTTTTTGGAAGAGTAGGCCATCAAATGCCAGTAGGAATGGATGACGACATGTAAAGACAACAACAACAAAAACCGTATGCACACTTGTGTCATACAAACACATAATAATAATAATAATAATAATAATAATAATAATAATAATAATAATAATAACCATCATCATCATAATAATAATCATAATCATAATCATAATAATGTATGGAATTTATATATCGCTAAATCTTGTAAAGCAACAAATCAAAGCGCTCAAATGACATTTTTTTTTATATCGAGGATAATGGAATAAGCACTCATGTGCTTTTTTACACCCAGTCCCCGTGTGTATGCGGTTTTGTAAATTTTGTCATCTGTTCCCACCGGCACACAATGGCTTACTCTTTCGAAAAGCGGGACAGGATTTAACGTGTGCGCAAGATGTTCTGCTATCATCCCCGAAGTCAGAGTACAGGTACCTTGATGAGAGGCAAACGGTCTTTTATACAAAATATACAAACATCTCTCCATCGTGAACCTTGCAGCTTTATCCAGTAGCAATAAAAAACACCTTCCTTTAAAGACTTACTGACAAGATTTTCTCTGCTCTCGTAATCGTCTCAAGTTTGCTGCAGATCTTGTGCATACTGTACAGGCTACTACGGTCACTTTCGTGGGGAAAAGAAAGTGTCGCATTATTTTACTTCAGTTTCTAGCTTTTTCTTTTTTACATGCAGATCACGTCAATAGACAAAGACAAAAAAAAGCATAGGACTATGAAAGTGGAATGGAAGGGGATCATTGGCATGGCAGCTGATGCAGCAGGCTAGAAGATCTGGTGGCTGATGCCCGCTATCAGCAACTGGAGCAGGATTATCAGTGTTAGAGTAATGATGCTGCTGTGGGCAGAGATGTGAAAGAAAAGAAAAAAAGTTTGTTCTCTGTCTTACTCCGTCTGTCTCTGTCTGTCTGTCTTTGTCTGTCAATGTCTCTGTTTGTCTGTCTCTGTTTGTCTGTATTTGTATGTCAATGTCTCTGTCTGTCTCTGTCTGCCTTTGTCTGTCAATGTCTCTGTCTGTCTGTCTCTGTTTGTCTGTCTTTGTCTGTCTGTCTCTGTTTGTCTGTCTTTGTCTGTCAATGTCTCTGTCTGTCTGTCTGTTTGTCTGTCTTTGTCTGCCAATGTCTCTGTCTGTCTGTCTCTGTTTGTCTGTCTTTGTCTGCCAATGTCTCTCTCTGTCTGTCTCTGTTTGTCTGTCTTTGTCTGTCAATGTCTCGTCTGTCTGTCTGTCTGCTTCCAAGTTTCTTTGATTCTTTGTCTCTCTCTCTTTCACTCCACTCGCATTTTCCCTCTTTCTGTCTTGTTTCGGCTTTGGACGAATTTCATTTATTCTCATTACATTGCTCATATTTCAATGCAAGTGTAGGAAAGGTTAATTTTATGTATGTAGTCCCTATGCTGCAAAGATCATATTACCATTCAAACCCAACAACTCACCTGGTTGTACATGAGACGTAAATACCCGTTATCCCTTTTGGAAGAGTAGGCCATTAAATGCATGTAGGAATGGATGACAACATGTAAAAAACACACCAACAAAACCGTATGCACACTTGTGTCATACATACACATCATCCCCGAAGTCAGTGTACAGGTACCTTGATGAGAGGCAAACGGTCTTTTATACAAAATATACAAAAATCTCTCCATCGTGAACCTTGCAGCTCTAGCCAAGTAGCGAAAAAACCCTTCCTTTAAAAACTCACCGACAAGATTTTCTCCCTCTTGTAATCCTCTGAAGTTTGCTGCAGATCTTGTGCATACTGTAGAGGCTACTACGGTCACTTTCGTGGGGAAAAAAAAAGTGTCGCATTATTTTACTTCAGTTTCTAGCTTTTTCTTTTTTACATGCAGATCACGTCAACAGACAAAGACAAAAAAAAAAGCAGAGGACTATGAAAGTGGAATGGAAGGGGATCATTGGCATGGCAGCTGATGCAGCAGGCTAGAAGATCTGGTGGCTGATGCCCGCTATCAGCAACTGGAGCAGGATTATCAGTGTTAGAGTAATGATGCTGCTGTGGACAGCGATGTGAAAGAAAAGAAAAAATGTTTGTTCTCTGTCTTACTCTGTCTGTATCTGTTTGTCTGTCTTTGTCTGTCTGTCTTTGTTTGTCTGTCTTTGTCTGTCAATGTCTCTTTCTGTCTGTCTCTGTTTGTCTTTGTCTGTCAATGTGTCTGTCTCTGTTTGTCTGTCTTTGTCTGTCAATGTCTCTTTCTGTCTGTCTCTGTTTGTCTGTCTTTGTCAATGTCTCTGTTTGTCTGCCTTTGTCCGTCTTTGTCTGTCAATGTCTCTGTTTGTCTGTCTTTGTCAATGTCTCTGTCTGTCTGTCTTTGTCTGTCAATGTCTCGTCTGTCTGTCTGTCTCCAAGTTTCTTTGATTCTTTGTCTCTCTCTCTTACACTCCACTCCCAATTTCCATCTCTCTGTCTTGTTTCGGCTTTGGATGAACTTTATCCATTCTCATTACATTGCTCATATTTCAATGCAAGTGTAGGAAAGGTTAATCGTATGCATGTAATCCCTATGCTGCAAAGATCATATTATTTTTCAAACCCAACATCTCACCTGGTTTTACATGAGACGAAAATACCCGTTATCCCTTTTGGAAGAGTAGGCCATCAAATGCCAGTAGGAATGGATGACAACATCTAAAAAACAACAACACAACAACAACAAAACCGTATGCACACTTGTGTCATGCATACATATCATCCCCGAAGTCAGAGTACAGGTACCTTGATGAGAGGCAAACGGTCTTTTATACAAAATATACAAAAATCAATCCATCGTGAACCTTGCAGCTCTAGACAAGTTGCAATAAAAAAAAATCCTTCCATTAAAAACTCCCTGACAAGATTTTCTCTGCTCTTGTAATCGTCTCAAGTCTGCAGCAGATCTTGTGCATACTGTAAAGGCTACTACTGTCACTTTCGTGGAAAAATATGCCGCGGTATTTTTACTTCAGTTTCTAGCTTTTTTTATTGCATTTTGTTTATTTTATGTTTTATTTAATTTAATTCTTTTATATCGAGGTTAAGGGAATAAGGAATTATGTGCTTTTTACATGCAGCCCCTGTCTGTATGCGGTTTTGTAAACTTGTCATCTGTTCCCACCGGCACATAATGGCCTACTCTAACGAAAAGCGGAACAGGATTTAACGTGTGCCCAAGATGTTTTACGTGCGTTCGCACACGGGGCCTCGGTTTATAGTCTCATCCGAAAGACTTTTGGGGAGAGTGGAGTCTGCACTGATGTTAACTCCAGGGAAAAATATCCCCTTGAACGGGAATCGAACCCGGAACCTTGGAGCTTTAGCCAAGTAGTGAAGAAAACCTCCTTCTGTAAAATCTCACTAACAAGATTTTCTCTGCTCTTGTAATCGTCACAAGTTTGCTGCAGATGTTGTGCATACTGTAGAGGCTACTACGGTCACTTTCGTGGGGAAAAGAAAGCGCCGCAGTATTTTACTTCAGTTTCTAGCTGTTTCTTTTTTGCATGCAGATCACGTCAATAGACAAAGATAAAAAAAAAAGCAGAGGACTATGAAAGTGGAATGGAAGGGGATCATTGGCATGGCAGCTGATGCAGCAGGCTAGAAGATCTGGTGGCTGATGCCCGCTATCAGCAACTGGAGCAGGATTATCAGTGTTAGAGTAATGATGCTGCTGTGGGCAGAGATGTGAAAGAAAAGAAAAAAAGTTTGCTCTCTGTCTTACTCTGTCTTACTCTGTCTGTATCTATGTCTGTCTGGCTCTGTTTTTCTCTGTCTCTCCTCTCCTCTTCTCTCTTTTTCTCTTTCGCAATCTCCCCATCTCTCTCCTCTCCTTTTCTATTTCTCTTTCCCACTCTCCTTATCTTTCCCTATATCTCTCTGTCTCTCCTCTCCTTTTCTTTCTATTTCTCTATCCTACTGTCCCTTTCTCTCTCTGTGTCTCTCTGTCTCTCTTTTTCTCTCTCCTTCTCTCTGTCCCTGCCTGTCTGCTTTCTGTCTGTTTGTCTCTGTCTGTCTGTCCCTCTCTCTGTCTCTCTGTCTCTTTTCTGTCTGTCTGTCTGTCGGTCGGTCTCTAAATCATAGGTTGAACCATTGTAGCTGGGTTGGTTTTTTTTTTTTTTTTTGGGGGGGGGGGGGCGGGGTTGCTGTTATTTTTATGGTTTATTTTGGATTTTTGTTTAATTTTGATAGTCCCTAGTCAGGACCAAGGCTGGATGAAAAAGTATGTGAATGCTAATCTGTAACCCTTGAATAATGAAGATTATTTCTTCCTTACTTCTTTCCGTCCTTCGTTCGTTCGTTCGTTCCTTCCTTCCTTCGCCCTTCCCTCCCTCCATCCATTAATTAATTCAATCGTTCATTCATTCATTCATTCACTCACTCACTCAATCATTCATTCATTCATTCATTCATTCAGTCAGTCAATCAATCATTCATCCTATCCTTCATTCAGTCAATCAATCATTCATCCTATCCTTCATTCAATCATTCATTCATTCATTCATTCAATCATTTATTCATTCATTCATTCATTCATTCTCTCTCTGTACTCATTTTGACTAGGGACATTTGTTGAATACAGCCACCACTGCGCTAATTTTGTTCCCTGACATAAAACCCTTCATCACTCGTTGACTTTCTGTCTCTGTCTGTATGCCGCATGTTTCTCTCAGGAGAGATCAGTATAAAGGCTTGATCAGCTTTTGACATATCCATCTATATTCGATATGATAATCCAGTTTGTGTTTGCTCCTTTTTGATACACAAATGCGTGCACAAGCGCGCTTTAACACACACATACACACACAGACACAGACACACAGCTCACAGACACACACAGACGGACAGACATACACACACAAACACACATACATACCACGGAACATACACTACACACTACACACACACACACACACACACACACACACACACACACACACACACACACACACACACACACACACACACACACACACACACACACACACACACACACACAAACACACAGATACACACCACGGAAAATACACACACACATTACACATTGCACACACACACACACTACACACACACACACACTACACACACACACACACACACACACTACACACATACACTACACACACACACGCACACACACTACACACACACACAAACACACACACACTACACACACACACACACACACACACACACACACACACACACACACACACACACACACACACACACACACACACACACACACACACACACACACACATTTATCCCATTCTAATTGAAAAATCACTATTTTTGCCAGCTTTTTGACTCATCAAATCCATTTCATTCTAATGGAAGGTCCTTTTTGCCAGCTAGGACATTTTAATTCTAAACTGAAAAAGACAGCAAAATGATTTTCAAAAAACCGTTTTTATTCCAAATCAGAAGTCAAGAACACATGACGAACATCGCGTTCACTCTTTTCGTTTTTCTAGACGTTGTCATTTCCAGATGAATCAATCATCTGCTTCACAATACTTGGGGAATTAAAAAATTGAAAAAAAACCCAGTTCACCACTCATGTGTTAACCAGTTGCAGCAGAAATAGGAATAAACAAAAACAAAACAAAACGACCTGATTGAAAAGATGTCAAAGCTACTGAAGTAATCACATTTGTTGAAGAATTTTTTAAAATGATTTTCTACACCCCCCCCCAGAATCCTTCAGATGAGACTATAACTGTTGTTGCTTCGATTTTCCGTCTGTTCACTCAGAGTGATATTAGACTATGAACCAGATCTCATGTGTCCAGTATTAGTCTTGTGTGTGCACACACACAGGCAGATACCTGTTCTGCCTTTTGGAAGAGTAGGCCATCAAATGCCAGTAGGACTGAATGATAGAAAAACTGCATACACACCTGTGTCATGTTTACATACCATCCCCAAAGTCAGAATGCAGCTACCTTAAATATTGATGGACAAACGGTCGTGTATGAAAAAACATATCCCCAATGGCAAACTTTGGAGGTCTGGTAGAGTAGCAAAGAAAAATAAACATCCCTAAAAACTCACTGAAAAGATTTTTGTCTGCTCTCGTAATCGTCTGAAGTTTGCTGCAGATCTTGTGCATACTGTAAAGGCTACTACGGTCACTTTCGTGGGGAAAAGAAAGTGTCGCATTATTTTACTTCAGTTTCTAGCTGTTTCTTTTTTACATGCAGATCACGTCAATAGACAAAGATAAAAAAAAAAGCAGAGGACTATAAAAGTGGAATGGAAGGGGATCATTGGCATGGCAGCTGATGCATCAGGCTAGAAGATCTGGTGGCTGATGCCCGCTATCAGCAGCTGCAGCAGGATTATTAGTGTTAGAGTAATGATGCTGCTGTGGACAGAGATGTGAAAGAAAAGAAAAAAAAATTGTTCTCTGTCTTTGTCTATCTCTGTTTGTCTGTTTTTGTCAATGTCTCTGTCTGTCTGTCTCTGTTTGTCTGTCTTTGTCTGTCAATGTCTCTGTTTGTCTGTCTTTGTCTGCCAATGTCTCTGTTTGTCTGTCTTTGTCTGTCAATGTCTCGTCTGCCTGTCTGTCTCCAAGTTTCTTTGATTCTTTGTCTCTCTCTCTTACACTCCACTCCCATTTTCCCCCCTTCTATCTTTTTGGACTTTGGATGAACTTTATCCATTCTAATTACATTGCTCATATTTCGATGCAAGTGTGTGAAAGGTTAATTTTATGTATGTAATCCCTATGCTGCAAAGATCATATTATTTTTCAAACCCAACATCTCACCTGGTTTTACATGAGACGAAAATACCTGTTATCCCTTTTGGAAGAGTAGGCCATCAAATGCCAGTAGGAATGGATGACAACATCTAAAAAACAACAACACAACAACAACAAAACCGTATGCACACTTGTGTCATGCATACACATCATCCCCGAAGTCAGAGTACAGGTACCTTGATGAGAGGCAAACGGTCTTTTATACAAAATATACAAACATCTCTCCATCGTGAACCTTTGAGCTCTAGCCAAGTAGCGAAAAAAAAACCCTTCTTTAAAAACTCACCGACAAGATTTTCTCTGCTCTCCTAATTGTCTCAAGTTTGCTGCAGATCTTGTGCATACTGTAAAGGCTACTACTGTCACTTTCGTGGAAAAATATGCCGCGGTATTTTTACTTCAGTTTCTAGCTTTTTTTTTATTGCATTTTGTTTATTTTATGTTTTATTTAATTTAATTCTTTTATATCGAGGTTAAGGGAATAAGGAATTATGTGCTTTTTACATGCAGCCCCTGTCTGTATGCGGTTTTGTAAACTTGTCATCTGTTCCCACCGGCACATAATGGCCTACTCTTACGAAAAGCGGAACAGGATTTAACGTGTGCCCAAGATGTTTTACGTGCGTTCGCACACGGGGCCTCGGTTTATAGTCTCATCCGAAAGACTTTTGGGGAGAGTGGAGTCTGCACTGATGTTAACTCCAGGGAAAAATATCCCCTTGAACGGGAATCGAACCCGGAACCTTGGAGCTTTAGCCAAGTAGTGAAGAAAACCTCCTTCTGTAAAATCTCACTAACAAGATTTTCTCTGCTCTTGTAATCGTCTCAAGTTTGCTGCAGATCTTGTGCATACTGTAAAGGCTACTACGGTCACTTTCGTGGGGAAAAGAAAGTGCCGCAGTATTTTACTTCAGTTTCTAGGTTTTTCTTTTTTTGCATGCAGATCACGTCAATAGACAAAGATAAAAAAAAAGCAGAGGACTATGAAAGTGGAATGGAAGGGGATCATTGCATGGCAGCTGATGCAGCAGGCTATAAGATCTGGTGGCTGATGCCCGCTATCAGCAGCTGGAGCAGGATTATCAGTGTTAGAGTAATGATGCTGCTGTGGACAGGGATGTGAAAGAAAAGAAAAAATGTTTGCTCTCTGTCTTACACTGTCTGTATCTGTTTGTCTGTCTTTGTCTGTCTGTCTTTGTTTGTCTGTCTTTGTCTGTCAATGTCTCTTTCTGTCTGTCTCTGTTTGTCTTTGTCTGTCAATGTGTCTGTCTCTGTTTGTCTGTCTTTGTCTGTCAATGTCTCTTTCTGTCTGTCTCTGTTTGTCTGCCTTTATCTGTCAATGTCTCTGTCTGTCCCTGTCTGCCTTTGTCTGTCAATGTCTCTGTCTGTCTGTCTCTGTTTGTCTGTCTTTGTCTGTCTGTCTCTGTTTGTCTGTCTTTGTCTGCCAATGTCTCGTCTGTCTGTCTGTCTGTCTGTCTCCAAGTTTCTCTACTCTTGTAATCGTTTCAAGTTTGCTGCAGATCTTGTGCATACTGTACAGGCTACTACTGTCACTTTCGTGGGGAAAAGAAAGTGTCGCAGTATTTTACTTCAGTTTCTAGCTTTTTCTTTTTTACATGCAGATCACGTCAACAGCAAAGATAAAAAAAAAGCAGAGGACTATGAAAGTGGAGTGGAAGGGGGGATCATTGGCATGGCAGCTGATGCAGCAGGCTAGAAGATCTGGTGGCTGATGTCCGCTATCAGCAACTGCAGCGGGATTATGAGTATTAGAGTAATGATGCTGCTGTGGACAGAGATGTGAAAGAAAAGAAAAAAAGTTTGCTCTCTGTCTTACTCTGTCTTACTCTGTCTGTATCTATGTCTGTCTGGCTCTGTTTTTCTCTGTCTCTCCTCTCCTCTTCTCTCTTTTTCTCTTTCGCAATCTCCCCATCTCTCTCCTCTCCTTTTCTATTTCTCTTTCCCACTCTCCTTATCTTTCCCTATATCTCTCTGTCTCTCCTCTTCTTTCTATTTCTCTATCCTACTGTCCCTTTCTCTCTCTGTGTCTCTCTGTCTCTCTTTTTCTCTCTCCTTCTCTCTGTCCCTGCCTGTCTGCTTTCTGTCTGTTTGTCTCTGTCTGTCTGTCCCTCTCTCTGTCTCTCTGTCTCTTTTCTGTCTGTCTGTCTGTCGGTCGGTCTCTAAATCATAGGTTGAACCATTGTAGCTGGGTTGGTTTTTTTTTTTTTTTTGGGTGGGGGGGGGGGGGGGGGGCGGCGTTGCTGTTATTTTTATGGTTTATTTTGGATTTTTGTTTAGTTTTGATAGTCCCTAGTCAGGACCAAGGCTGGATAAAAAAAGTATGCGAATGCAAATCTGTAACCCTTGAAAAATGAAGATTATTCCTTCCTTCTTTCCTTCCTTCCTTCCTTCCTTCCTTCTTCCTTCCAACCATCCATCCATCCATCCATCCATCCATTCATCCATCCATCCATCCATCCATCCATCCATCCATCCACCCATCCACCCATCCATTCATTCATTCATTCATTCATTCATTCATTCATTCATTCATTCATTCATTCATTCATTCATTCATTCATTCAATCATTCGTTCATTCATTCATTCATCATTCATTATTTCTTTCATTCATTATTTCATTTAATCATTCATTCATTCATTCATTCATTCATTCATTCACTCATTCACTCATTCACTGATTAATTAATTAATTAATTAATTCATCCACTCATTCACTCACTCATTCACTCACTCACTCATTCATTCATTTATCCAATCCTTCATTCAATCATTCAATCAATCAATCATATATTCATTCATTAATTCATTCATTCATTCATTCTCTCTCTGTACATATTATGACTAGGGACTTGTTGTTGAATACAGCCACCACTGCGCTAATTCTGCTCCCTGACATAAAAACCCTTCATCGCTCGTTGACTTTCTATCTCTGTCTGTAGGCCACATGTTTCTCTCATGAGAGATCAGTATAAAGGCTTGATCAGCTTTTGACATATCCATCTATCTTCGATATGATAATCCAGTTTGTGTTTTCTCCTTTTTGATACACAAAGGCGTGCACAAGTGCGCGTTAACACACACATACACATACACAGACACACACAGTTCACAAACAAACACAGCTCACAGACAAACACAGACGGACAGACATACACACACATACACACATACATACCACGGAACATACACTACAGACTACACACACACACACACAACACACACACTACACACACACACACTACACACATACACTACACACACACACACTACACACACACACTACACACACACACACACACACACACACAAACACACACACACTACACACACACACAAATTTATCCCATTTTAATTGAAAAATCACTATTTTTGCCAGCTTTTTGACTCATCAAATCCATTTCATTCTAATGGAAGGTCATTTTTGCCAGCTAGCACATTTTAATTCTAAACTGAAAACGACAGCAAAATGATTTTCAAAAAACCGTTTTTATTCCAAATCAGAAGTAAAGAACACATGACGAACATCGCGTTCACTCTTTTCGTTTTTCTAGACGTTGTCATTTCCAGATGAATCAATCATTTGCTTCACAATACTGGGGAATTAAATAATTGAAAAAAAACCCAGTTCACCACTCATGTGTTAACCAGTTGCAGCAGAAAAAGGAATAAAGAAATACAAAACAAAACGACCTGATTGAAAAGATGTCAAAGCTACTGAGGTAATCACTTTTGTTGAAGAATTAAAAAAAAAATTCGCTGCTGCTGCTGCTGCCGCTTCTGCTGCTGCTGCTGTCGTTAATGTTCTTGTTGTTTTCGTTGTTGCTGTTGTTGTTGTTTTTGTTTTTGTTGGGCATTTCTCAACTTGAGCACCCTTGGGTCATAGAACTCACTCATAATAAAAACAAATATAGAAACTACTGTGACAATAAAAGGTAAAGGTATCCCATAACCTAGAAGGTCGTAGGGGAGCGAGGCGTCAGAGACTTCAGCTTCTCTAGGGGCCAGCATATTGAGGGCGGTGCCCATCTCCTCTCCCTCGCTGCTTTACCTTCCCTGATCCTAACGAGGCAGGTACCCATTTACAGCTGGGTGAACTGGGGGACTGTCAACTTTTATGATGTGTGTTATACTTTATATATGTATTGTTTAAAGCATGTTGTATAATTTTAAAATGCCACTCATAATTTCTCTAGTGAGACAATAAAGTATTCTTGAGTCTTGAGTCCGTACTGAAGCCAAAGCGCGCAAACGGTCACCCATCCAACTGGTAACCATGCTCGATGCTGCTTAACCTTGGCTGGGGGAAAGCGAGTGCTCTGACCACTGAGCTATCCCGTCCCCCACTGTGACAATACACACTGGATAAGCAAGTTACGCGTATGACTGTTTTTAAATGACTCATTCTAACAGTCGTATTAGAAAAGTACCGTATCGTATTGCAATATGCAGTTTAACAAAGGCGTGTTTAAATGATTAAATATAGGACAAAAGCTGCATAACCACTTAAGCAAAATAAACATAGATACAAGCAAACCGAGAAAGAGAGAGAGAGAGAGAGGGGAGAGAGAGAGAGAGAGAGAAGAGAGAGAGAGAGAGAGAGAGAGAGAGAGAGGAGAGAGAGAGAGAGACAGAGATAGATTGTCTGACTGCAAAAACACTCAACCAAGCAACCAAGCAATCAAAACCAACAAACCAACCAATCAACAAACCACCCATCCACCCAACCAGTCAACTAACCACCAACCAACCAGCCACCCATCCACCCACCCACCCACCACCAGCCCAAACCAACCACCCACCCAACCAGCCAACCAACCCCCACCCAACCAACCAACCAACCAACCAACAAACCAACCGAATCAAAACACTATAAGCTGTCTCTAGGAAAAAAAGTACCAACCAATATAATATATAAAACGCTATTTTTTTCATGGAACGCTCATAACAGTCAGCTTTTGCATCCCTGTCCACGTTTATTGCCTGGACAGTCAAAATGGAGGAGAAGGAAGAGGAGGAGGAGAAGGAGGAGGAGGAGGAGGAGGAGGAGGAGGAAGCAGTCTCCATTCTAGGGTTATTGACCTGCTCCAAAGTACCAGGATTTGGCCAAGATCAATCATTTCTGAATCTCTCTGCCGTTCCAGGATTCCAGACAGAGATCAACTGCTCTCCCGGGAAGCTTGTTTCTTGCTGCCGTTCTCTCATGATTGCAATGTTAGGTCGTGCTGTTGTGACTATATAATAGTGGGTGTTTTTTTCTGATCCTATACAATGTAGATATTTCATAAGTTATCATGTCGCTGTGATTTTTGTTGATGTGAAGTTCTAGGTGGTGTTGTGGCTGATACAATGTTGCTGCGGTTTTTTTTTGCATGAAGCTTTAGGTGGTGTGGTGACTTTTCTTATTTACTTCCACCTCAAACCGTTTATTATTCACTTGAACAAGCAATTTGTGTGTGTGTGTGTGTGTGTGTGTGTGTGAGTGCGTGCGTACGTGCGTACGTGTGGTGTGTGTGTGCGTGTAGAGGGGGGGGGGGGGTAGGGCGTATGTGGTCTGACACATTTTTTTCGTTCCTAGGCTAGAGATCAGAGGTTCACCAATGGCGAGATTTTGCGTATGCGACCTTTTTCTTGCCCACGATGAAGGTAGCCGCATTCCGACTTTGGGGATGTATGCTGGGTGTGGTCCTGTTTCGTAATCCACAGAACGCTGACATAAATGACGGTGCCTTTAACGTATATCTGATCTTCTGCATGTGTATGCTACACGGGGACAGGATAGCTCAGTGGTCAGAGAACTCGTTTTCCCCAAGCCAATGTTAAGCAGAATTGAGCCAGGTTACCAAGTGGATGGGTGACCATTTTGCGCGCCTTGGCTTCAGTATAGTCCTCCACCTCACCCAGCTGTAAATGGGTACCTGACCTCTATAGGGTCAGGGAAGGTAAAGCAGGAGATGATGGCCGCCCTCAATATGCTGACCCCTGGAGAAGCTGAGGTTTCTGATGCCTCGCTCCCCTACTACGACATAGGTTACGGGACACCTTTACCGTTACCTGTTTAAATAAAAGGAGAGAATATAAGACAAAAGCAGGCCTGCAGTTGAAACTGACCCGTGAGATCGTAAACAATCCCCCACACTTAATTCACCAGACGTCGCCGAGATTCGAACCCACCAGTTCATAGACCTATGGGACTGAAGCCACAAGGTCTTCACCACTCGGTTGTGGTGTCCCTCACCTCACTCGTATGTCATGGCCATTCTGTCATGGACAGTTAGGTCGTGATAGGCCTCGTGCAATGTCGCTAAAGAACAAAGAAAAAAAAGAAGAAAATGAAAAAAAATTGAAGAGAAGAAGAAGAAGAAGTAGAAGAAGGATTTGAAGAAGAGAAGAAAGAATTTGAAAGATAGAATGGAAGAAGAAGACCGATTTTGAAGAAGAAAAAAAGAAGAAGAATTGTGAAGAAGCAGAATTTGAAGAAAAGAAGAGAAGATTGAAAGAGAAGAAGAAGCAGAATTGAAGAAGAATTTGAAGAAAAAGAATTGATGAAAGAAGAAGAAGAAGAAGAATTTGAAGAAGAAGAAGAATTTGAAGAAGAAGAAAAAAAATTTGAAGAATTTGAAAAAGAATTGAAGAAGAAGAAGAAGAATTTGAAGAAGAAGAAGAATTGCGAAGAAGAAGATGAAGAATTGCGAGAAGAAGAAAAGAAGAATGAAGAAGAAGAAGAAGAAGTTTGAGTAAGTAGTAGTAGTATCTGTAAGTAAGTATAGATAGTTAAGTGTGTAATATAGTATATGTAGTAGTAGTAGGTTAGTAGAGTAGAGTGTAGTAGAAGAAGAATTGAAGAAGAAGAGAAGAAGAAGAAAGAAGATAGCAAGAAGAGAAGAAATGAAAGAAATAATTTGAAGAATGTATGCAAAGAAGAAGAATTTGAAGAAGAATGAAAGAGAAGAAGAATTTGAAGAAGAAGAATGCAAAGAAGAAATGAAGAAGTTGCAAGAAGAAGAAAGAAGAAGAGAAGAAGAAGAAGAAGAAGAAGAAAGAAGAGAAGAATTGCGAAGAAGAAGAAGAAGAAGAAGAAGAAGAAGAAGAAATGCAAGAAGAAGAAGAAGAAGAAGAAAGAACACAACAACAACAACAACAGAACAAGAAGAACAAAAAGAACAAGAAAAAGAAAGAATTTGAAAAATTCGTAGAAGAAGAACAATGCAAAGAAGAAGAAGAAGAAGAATGCGCAGAAGATAAATGCAAACAAAGACGCAAAGAAGCAGGAGAAGGACTGCTGTAAGACCGGTCCTCATCTGTTCCCTACTCATGTGAAAACTGATAAAGGAACATACCAAAAGTCCCCATATTATTCAACAATTTCCTCCGTTCCTCCCCACACTCCCCAACTAACCAGGCCCTCACACATTCTCTCTTGTGTCTATCATTTAGACACATAAACCCAAGATAGACACGTACTCTCTCTCTCTCTCTCACTTTTCTTGATATATGCATTCATGTGTCTGTAGACATTTATGTACCCCATGAAAATGGGCAGAGGCCTAAATTCATTAAACATTGTCATTGTCATTGTCTCTCATTAAGATTGAACAACAACAAAAAGCAGAGTGATAATTGACAAGTACCCTAGCAAACCTTGACAGCCATTAAAAGTGCTCAGTAATGAACATCAGCGGGTTCCCTACCGGAAATCGTCGCTATAAGTACTCTTTTATTTTGTTACCGTCTTTTCATGCAGTCTCACTTAGTTGATGACTGCCAGCCTCTCAGATCAGTAATGGCACCGTTATTGTGTTAAAGACATTTGACATGGCAAACAAGGGAACGAGGCAAAGTACGAGATTGTGTTAAGCCAGTGAGGGTCATGTTGGAATGAAAGTTTGTGAATAAACGGTCTGTGAATGTTGTCGCACTTACAGTTGGACAAACACAAAGAGTAAGAACGACAGAGATAACTAAAGTGAGAAGAGGAGAATCAAACGGCATGAACAATTTTATTTTAGTTTATAGATAGCATACAACTTTTTTACATCCAGCCTCTGCGAAAAAAACAAAGAGTAAAGAGACAGACAGAGAAAAGAAAGAGGAGAGAGAGAGAGACAAAAGAAGATGAAAGAGAATTTATTTATGAGAAGGTAGTAGAAGAGCAGAGAGAAGGGAGTTTTACATACCAGACTCAGACGAAAGAAGACAGAAGACAAAAGACTAAGGAAGAGAAAAAGAGAGAGAGAGGAGAGAGAGAGAGAGAGAGAGAGAGAGAGAGAGAGAGACAGGACAGACAGACAGACAGACAGACAGACAGACAGAGGGGTGGGGGGGCGTGAGGGGATGAGAGAGAGACAGTCAGACAGACAGACAGACGAAAGAAGAAGAGAGAAGAAAGACAGAAGACAAGGAGAGAGAGAGAAAGGAAGAGAGAAAGAAGAGAAAGAGAGAGAAAGAGAGAGGGGGAGGATGTTTACTGCAATTAAAGTTACACAATAGCTCTTTAAAGTGTACTGTTACTAACAAACTAGGAATTGCTGCAATGACGCTAAGTCTGGTTAGATTGTATCACAGTCCCATCGGGGTTATCCGCGTTAATGACTTCACCATCGACCAGCCATCGTCATTTTTAGAAATAACGTTCAACTCTTCTCCTTCTGTTTCTATGACGTGATGGGAATGCAGTATTTTAAGGGGAAAAAGGTTTTCCCGCAAATGCTTGGCAGTTACTAGTAGTCCTTGAAAGCTTGATAATAACAGCTTCATCGAAGAAAAAACAACAACCCGCTAAGCTGTTAACAGTTAATCATCAGTCGAGGAAAATACAAATCATTTCGATGGACACTATAGCCGAGTGGTTAAAACCGTTCAACTTCAATCTCATGTGTCTATGAAGTCGTGAGGTCGATTCTGGGCGACAGCGGATATTGAATTAAAGGTGTGGGATTTTTTTTACGATTTCCCAGGTCAACTCCAAGTGCAGACCTGCCAGTGCTTAAATTCCCTTCGTGCGGTTAACTATACAATAATAATGATAATAATAATAATAAAAAAAAATAATGTATGGAACTTATATAGCGCTGAATCTTGTAAAGCAACAGATCAAAGCGCTCATGCTGAAGATCAAATATACGCGTTAAAGATTGCATCATTCATGTCAGCGTTTGGCGCGCGGGTTACGGGATTTGAACACGAAGATATCCCAGCAAACATTCACGATGTCGGAATGTGGCTACCTTCATGGTGGGCCAATAAAAACGGTCGCATACGCAACACACACAGGGAGTGGCTGGCGAAAAAAAGCGCACGAGTGGTTATCCCATTATCCTCGAAATAAAAGAATAAAATAGAAAAAAAAACACTAAAAAAAACTCACCATTGGTGAACCTCGGAGTTTTAGCCAGAGAACGAACGAAAAAAGAAACCAAACAACAATACAAAACAACCACCCCTAAAACAAAACGAAACAAAACAAAACAAAACGAAACAGTTGGCTCCGATCTTTCACAAAACATGGCGTGTGTCACAAAGCGCATCTTAGTGGATCGATGATTAGCCTGATCAGTGTCTCAAAGTCTTTGGCAGGGAGGATTTCTGCTGGACGTGAAAACTCGTCCCTGGAGATTCTGAAGCCAAGCGATTCTCTCTTCGTCTCTGTCACTCTTTCTGTCTCTCTGTCTCTTTTTGTCTTTCTCTTTTTCTCTGTCTCTCTGTGTCTCTCTGTCTTTTTCGTCTGTCTCTTTCTCTCTGTATCTCTCTTGTCTTTCTCTTACACCCACACTCTCTCTCTGTTTCTCTTTCTCTCTTTCTCTATGTCTCTCTCTCTCTTTCTTTCTTTCTCTCTCTCTCTCTCTCTCTCTCTCTCTCTCTCTCTCTCTCTCTCCCTTTCTCTTCTCTTTCTCTATGTCTCTCTTTCTTTTCTCTCTCTCTCTCTCTCTCTCTCTCTTCTCTCCCTTTCTCTCTTCTCTCTCTCTTTGTCTCTCTTCTCTTCTATCCTCTCTCTCTCTCTCTCTTCTTCTGTGTCTCTCTCTCTTGTTATTGTGTGTCTGTCTCTCTCTGTCTCTCTCTCCACTCTCTGTATGTCTGTCTGTCTGTCTCTCTGTCTCTGTCTGTTTCCCCCTCCCCCCCCCTCTCTCTCTTTTCTGTCTGCTGTCTCTCTCTGTTTCTATGTTTATCTGTCTCTACGTCTGTCTGTCTCTGTCTGCCTGTCTATCCGTCCGTCTCTCTGCCTCTCTATCTCTCTCCCTCCCTCTCTCTCTCTCTGTTTCTCTGTCTCTCTGATTGCCTGTCTCTCTGTCTGTCTGTCCGTCCGTCTCTCTCCCTCTCTATCTCTCTCCCTCCCCCCCCCCTCTCTCTCTGTTTCTCTGTCTCTCTGATTGTCTGTCTGTCTGTCCGTCTCACCCCCCCCTTCTTTCCTCTCTCTCTCTCTCTCTCTCTCTCTCTCTCTCTCTCTCTCTCTCTCTCTCTCTCTCTCTCTCTCTCTCTCTCCCTTCATCCTGGTTCTTCTCTTCTTGATCTGAGCTATCTCTGGAACTCCCTCAGGAAAATGCAATAGCTCCGTTAAAGAGAACGCGATGAAAAATGGACACTAAAGAGCTATTGATTTTTACAAGACACTGGCTTTAGGGATGCCGGCATGTTTTACGATGTAAAGTACCTTATGCGTCCTTGAGTGGGTGTGTGGAAGGGGAGAGAGAGAGAGAGAGAGAGAGAGAGAGAGAGAGAGAGGAGAGGAGAGAGAGGAGAGAGAGAGGAGAGAGAGAGAGAGGGAGAGAGAGAGAGAGAGGGAGAGAGAAAGAGAGAGAGAGCGAGAGAGAGAGAAAGAGACAGAGACTGAGGCAGAGACAGAGACAGAGACTGAGGCAGACAGACAGACAGACAGACAGAGAGAAAGACTGACTGAATGACTGGCTGACTTACGAACAGACAGACAGACAGACAGACAGACTGACTGACAGACAGACATGAAAACTGACTGACTGACTGACTAACTGACTGACTGACTGACTGACGAACAGACAGACAGACAGACAGACAGAAATACTGACAGACAGACAGAAAGACTGACTGACTGACGAACAGACAGACGGACAGCCAGCCAGCCAGACAGACAGACAGACAGACAGACAGATAGAAAGACTTTTATGACGATGATAATTGACCAAGCGCATCCAATCTTTGTGTGCGCTCGCATTGTTGTTGTTGATATTCTGTCTTCCGTTCCAACCGGCACACAAGGGTCTACTCTTCTGAGAGACGGAACGGGTCTTAACGTGTTCACAAGATGTTCTGCGTACCTTACGCACACGGATCCTCGGTTTATAATCTCATCTGAAGGACTTTCGGGGCAGTGGAGTTGGTATCGATGTTATAGATGGTAGGGACGGGATAATCTGGTGGTTAGAGTGATGTATTCGTAATCTGCTGACCCGGGTTCGATTCTCGTTCAAGAAGATTTTTGCTCTTGGAGTTAACATCAGTGCCGACTCCACTCTCCCCGAAAGTCCTTCGAATGAGAGGCAGAAGAGGAAGAACACATTGCGCACACGTTAAAATGTCAAAGTCCTTCGGATGAGACTATAAACCGAGGCCCCGTGTTCAACGCATGCAGAACATCTTGCGCACACGTTAAATCCTGTTCCGCTTTTCGGAAGAGTAGGCCATTGTGTGCCGGTGGAAACAGATGACAAAATTGACAAAACCGCATACAGACGGGGACTGGATGTAAAAAAGCACATGAGTTCTTATTCCATTATCCTCGATATAAACGAATAAACAATAAACAAAACCCGTGCCGCTTTTCGGAAGAGTAGGCCATTGTGTGCCGGTTGGAACGGATGACAAAATTGACAAAACTGCATACGCACGGGGACTGGATGTAAAAAAGCACACGAGTGCTTAGTCCGTTATCCTCGAAATAAAAGAATAATAATAATAAAAAAAACTCCGGGGGGGAAAAATTCCCTTGACCGGACGTTTCTCTGGTGGTTGGAACCTGGGATCGATCCCAGAGCCGTCGGGCCGCTAGCGCAACACTCTAACCACTAGGCTACCCCTCTCCTTCCCCGCCCCTCCCCCCCCCTCTTCACCCCCCAGTAAGAATCATATCAACTGGGCTGTGGAAAGTAATTTGTGTTGTGGTAGTTTTCTTTGCCATCCGAAAGGCATGGCAGAAATAGATATTGAGTGTGAGACAGACAGACAGACAGAGCGACAGAGACAGAGAGACAGAGAGAGAGAGAGAGAGAGAGAGGGAGATAGAGAGACATGCAGACAGACAGACAGAGAGCAGAAGAAGAGAGAGACAGAGGCAGAGAAGAGATGAGAGAGACAGAAACAGAGAAGACAGAGCAGCTAGCAGCTAGCAGGCAGCCAATACAATAAAATAAAATGGAATTTATAGACGATACTGATCAAATAGACGCGCATTCAATCGACATACAGACAGACAGAGACAGACAAAACAGAGGCAGAGAAGAATAATAGAGACATAAACAGAAGACGACAGACAGGAAGCAGAGAGCAGCAAGCAGAATAAACAACACACACAGAACACCACCACCAGCAGACCACAGCCAAAAACACACACACACACACACACACACACACACGCCCCACCACACACCACCACCACACACACACACCACACACACACACACACACACACACACAGAGAAAACGAGACACAAAAAAACCACCCCAGACTAGAGAACACAGCCCTAACCCAACACTATCCTCTTCCCCCTTGCTATAAACCCTTTACATCCTCTGAGTGATGGATCCAGTGCCTGCCTGTGTGCTGAAGGTTTGGGGCTGGTTTCAGTGGCTGGTCTCCAGCCCCCATCCTGACCTGCGTTATTGTGCACAGCTATCGCTAAACACGGGCATCAATGGACTCTTTCTCTTGTGGACATCATTTTCTTCACACAACACGATAGTATCGAGGGATAGGATAGTCTGGCGGTTAGACCGTTGCGCATCGCGAGCTTGCGATTTGCTGACCCGGGTTCGAATCCTGTTTAAGAGGATTTGTTTCCCCCTGGTGTTAACATCAGCACCGACTCAACACCCCCTCCCTCTCTCCCCCACCAACCACCACCACCACCAAAAAAAAAATCATTCAGATGAGACTATAAACCAAGGTTCCATGTGCAAATGAAACACAGACAATCTTGCGCATGCGTTAAAACCTGTTTCGCTTTTGGGAAGAGTGGGCCATTTGTGTACCGCTGGGAAACAGAGATGTCAGAATTTACAAACCGCATGCTCACGGGGACTGAATGTTGAAATGCACATGAGCGCTTATTCCACTATTTTTTAAATCAAAGAATAACAAAAATACATACAGATTCAAAGTTTAGAACGGACAGGTGGTCTAGAGGTAACGCACCTGCTTGGAAAGCGAGACTTGTGGGTTCGATCCCCGTTTGTGCCGGAACATTTCTCCCTCTATCCACTAGACCGTGAGTGGTGGTCTGGGTGCTAGTCTTTCGGATAAGACGATAAACCAAGTTGCCGCGTGTAACACGCATTTTAGCGCACGTAAAGGAACCTACGAGAACAAGAGCGTTATCCCTAGCAATACTGTGTAAAAAAACAACAACAATAACAAACAAACAACGCTGCTCTGATAGGGAGACAAATGCACATGCAGACAGGAACAGACATGATTATGAATTAATAATGGGTGGCATTGTTCTTGTGGCGACATGCTTCCCTGGGGAAGAGTAGCAGCCCAAATTTCACACAGACATGTCTGCCGTCATTTAAAATGGTATACAATATAATGCAATGCACTAAGCGAATTACTTAACATATACAGAGTTTAAATAAAAAAGACTGAATGAATGAATGAACGAACGAACAAACGAACAAACCAACGAACTGACGAATAAATGAATGGATGGATGAATGAATGAATACATGAATGCATGAATGAACGAGCGAACGAACAAATGAACGAACGAACGAATGAATGAACAAATACATAAACAAATCTCTCTCTATCTCTCTCTGTCTCTCTCTCTCTCTATAATCTATCTAACGTTCTCACCTAATCTTTCACCGTTATGTTTCTTATTTTTTTCGCTCTCTTCCAATCTTAGTCCCAACGTATTAAACATGGGGACGGGATAGCTCAGTGATCAGAGCACTCGCTTTCTCCCAGCCAAAGCTACGCAGCATCGAGCGTGGTTACCAAGTGGATGGGTGACCGTTTGCGCGCCTTGGCTTCAGTACAGTTCCCCCAGTTCACCCAGCTGTAAATGGGTACCAGCCCTCTTTAGGGTCAGTGAAGGTAAAGCAGCGAGGGAGAGGAGGATATGGGCGCCGCCCTCAATATGCTGGCCCCTTGAGAAGCTGGGGTCTCTGACGCCCCGCTCCCCTACGACCTTATAGGTTATTTATTTATTTATTTATTTATTTATTTATTTATTTATTTATACCACTTTAAGTCACGAGATTTCTCTGCGTGAAATTCGGGCTGCTCTCCCCGGGGAGAGCACGTCGCCACAAGAGCAGCGCCACCCCATCTTTTTTTCCTTTTTTTTTTTTTTTGGTCTGCAACTGTATTTCGTTCCCTATCAGAGTGACTTTTTTCTAAGAATTTTGCCAGGGACAACTCTCTTGTTGCCGTGGGTTCTTTTTCGTGCGCTGCATAATTTTCTGTAACACACGGGACCTCGGTTTATCGTCTCATCCGAAAGACTAGCGCCCAGACCACCACTCATGGTCTAATGGATGGGGGAAAAGTTTCGGGCCCAGACGGGATACGAACCCGGACTTTTCGCTTTCTAGACAGGCGCGTTACCTCTAGACCACCGATCCACCGTTATGGGACTCCTTTACTTTTTTACCTTGGGTTAAGCATGACCATTTCTTACTGTACTGTGTGACTCCTGTACTATATCTGTACAACGTAGAAGTGGCAAGGGCTAATGACTATGGACATTGTCTTGGCCAGATTATGTCTGTAAACAGTCTGTGGTCACTGCTGGGTGTACGTACAAAGCTACTTTGCACCTGAGGATTGGTATACAGACAAGAGGTTGACACGGGAAGAGACGGTTTGTTGTGTGGTGTGTGTGTGTGGTGTGTGTGTGTGTGTGTGTGTGTGTGTGTGTTGTGTGTTGTGTGTTGTGTGTGTTGTTGTGTGTTGTGGTTGTGTTGTGTGTGTAGTGTGTGTGTTAGTGTGTGTTAGTGTTAGTGTGTGTGTTAGTGTGGTGTTAGTATGTGTGTGGTGTGTGTGTGTGTGTGTGTGTGTTAGTATGTGTGTGTTGTTAGTTCTAGCGTGTGTGTGTTAGTGTGTGTTTCTGGTGTGTTAGTGTGTGTGTAGTGTTAATGTGTGTTTAGTGTGTGTGTGTATGTGCGCATGTTGTGTATGTGTGATGGTGTGTCTGCGTGCGTGCGTGCGTGTGTGTGTGTGTGAGTGTGTGTTGTATAGTCTCATATACCACTTAAAGTCACGGCAGATTTCTCAACCTGAAACTAGGGCTGATATCCCTGGGAAGAGCACATCGCCACAAGAGCAGCGCCACCAACTACGTTTCTTTTTTCTGTCTGCATGGTTGTGTAATTGTTTCCCTTTCAAAGTAGCTTTTGTCATCATAATTTTGTCAGGGACAACTCTTTTGTTGCCATGGGTTCTTTTACGTGCACTAAATGCCTGTTGCACACCAGACCTCAGTTTATCTTCTAACCCGAAAGACTAGCATCCAGACCGCCACTGACGGTCTAGTGGATGGACGTAAAGTTTTGGACACAGACATAGGTAGAACCATTACACACTTTGAACAAAGACTTTTCATTTGCTAGGGAGGTTACCTGTAGACCACTGATCCATCTGTTTAAGTAGTGTGTGTGTGTGTGTGTGTGTGTGTGTGTGTGTATGTGTGTGTATGTATGTTTGTGTGTGTGTGTGTGTGTGTGTGTTGTGTGTTTGAGTGTTGTGTGTGTATGTGCTTTGATTTGTTGCTTTACAAGATTCAGCGCTATATAAATTCCATACATTATTATTATTATTATTATATTATGATGTATGTTTATGTGTGTGTTTGTGTTTGTGTGTGTATGTGTGTATGTATGTTTGTGTGTGTATTTTTGTGTATGTGTATTTGTGTGTGTGTGTGAGAGAGAATAGAGAGAGAAATGTGATATATAGAGAGATAGATAAGATAGAGAGATAGATAGATAGGTATATAGATACATAGATATATAAGATAGATCGATGACAGATAGATAGATAGATATAGAGAGAGTAGTAAAACAGATAATGTAATATATAGTTATATAAAACGTGTCTAGGATAAAGTAACAGATAGGGTGAACGTGTCCAAAAGCACTTCTTACTATTGAAAAAAATGTTGTAAACAAAGAAAGAAAGAAACAAACTAATGAATGCACAAAATCAACAAACGGTGGACATTGTAGCTGAATAGTTCAGACCTATTTGACATAAACCCTACTGGTCAAGTCGAGGGTTCGAATCTCGGAGGCGTCTGGTAAATTAAGAGAAAGGAATTTTATCATTTTCCAGGTCAACTTCAAGTGTAGACCTGCCAGTGCCTTAATTCCCTTCGTATTTCATTTATTTCATGTATACCACTTTAAGTCACGCAGATTTCTCTGCGTGAAATCGGGCTGCTCTCTCCGGGGAGAGCACGTCGCCACAAGAGCAGCGCCACCCATTTTTTTTTCTTTTCTTCCTGTCTGCAACAGTATTTGTTTCCCTATCAGACTGGCTTTTTTCTACATAATTTTGCCAAGGACAACTCTCTTGCTGCCGTGGGTTCTTTTACGTGCGCTAAATAATTATGTGCAACACACGGGACCTCGGTTTATCGTCTCATCCGAAAGTCTAGCGTCAAGACCACTACTCATGATCTAATGGATGGGGAAAAAGTTTCGGGTCCAAACGGGATTTGAACCACCGCATACTTCCGAGCCGGACTTTTCGCTTTCTAGACAGGCGCGTTACCTCTAGACCACCGATACACATGCAGGAGATCATAAATGCAAGTTAAAGATTCTGTAATTTTTGTGATTGTTCGGTGGATTACGGAAACAAAGGCATACCAAACAGATATGCTGGAAGTCGAAATGCCGATACCTTCATACCTTCATGGTGGACAAAAAACGGTCGCGTAAACAAAAAGCTCACCACTTAGAGCTCCAGCCAAGAACGAACCCCCCCCCCCCCCCCCTAATAATCTCCTGCCGCTCCCCCCACCCCCACCAACTGACAAGCAAGCAAACAAACAAACGCACGAACAAACAAAACAAATAAACAAAGTGCTAAGCCAGCAAGCAAACAAGCGGAATAA
This sequence comes from Rapana venosa, assembly GCA_028751875.1. Lineage (NCBI taxonomy): Eukaryota > Metazoa > Mollusca > Gastropoda > Neogastropoda > Muricidae > Rapana > Rapana venosa. The sequence continues at coordinate 84,745,717 of CM054136.1, read as the reverse complement.
CTCTGGAAAGGGTACAGAAGTGGGTTTCCTTATAAAACCAGACACAAAATAACACATCAGCAAAAGAAACACACACACACACACACACACACACACACACACACACACACACACACACACACACACACACACACACACACACACACACACACACACACGCACACACAAACAAAACACAAAATAAAAAAGAAAACCAGAGAGGAAAAAATCAGATAAACAAGCAAAAAAGCAACCCCTTCCCCCCAAAAAACACAACAAACAAACCCCTAAGCTAGTCTAAAATCCAGGGGATGTGTTTTGGAGTTTCTGTTGTTGTTGTTGTTGCTAATTTGTTAGTTCTTTTTTTGTTTTTACTTAATAGAGTTCTGGGCAGTAGAAAACGTAATGTGTTATGGAAACATAGAATAATGATCAGTCCTTCATGAAAAATAGAAAAAACACAAACTACCCAAGCCTAAAAAGAACAGCAAGACAACAAACAAAAGTATACACAGGTAACACACAAAATAAACAAAGAAAGAAAGAACAGAAAGAAAAAAAGAAAGAAAGAAAGAAAGAACAGAACAGAAAGAAAAAAGAAAGACAAATAGAAGAAAGAAAGAAAGCAAGAAAAGAAAAGAGAAAGAAAAGAAGAAAGAAGTTTGAAAGAAAGAAAGAACGAACGAAAGAAAGAAAGAACGAGAGCAAAGACAAAGAAAGATAGAGAGAAAGAAAGAAAGAAAAGAGAGACAGAAAGAAAGAACGAGAGCAACAATAAAGAGAGACAGAAAAACGAAATCAAGAAAGAGAAAGAAAGAAAGAAAAAAGATCGAAAGAAATAAAGAAAAGAAAAGAAAAAGCAAGAAAGAGAGAAAGAAAGAAAGGAACCTTACAGACCTATAAAATAACCAAACAACCCCCCCCCCCATTTTTTCGGGCATTACTTTTCATGTAATTTTTGGGGTTCTTTTTCCTATCGTCTTATTTCATTAAATGTTTTTTTTCTGTTCTTTTATTTTACACTAAAACTAGTTGTTCATCATATTTATTTGTGCTTGTTTTGTATAACATGTGTTTTCTTTCATTAATGTAGTTATTTTTTCTCAATTTTAATTTTTCAACATATTTCATGTTCAGATCTGTTCTCTATTATCGTCATTCATTCATTCATTCATTCATTCATTCATTCATTCATTCATCCATCCATCCCTCATCCATCCATCCATCCATCCATTCATTCATTCATTTATTCATTCATTCATCCATCCATCTATCCACTTATGCATTCATTTAAGCATTTATGTTGGATCTATCTTGCTTGTGTAAAGAACTGTAACCCCTAAGGCAGTTGACGTTCTGTAGCAAATTACTACTAGCCATTCATGAAGAAGACTCTAGACAGACAGACAGATAGACAGATAGACAGATAGACATATAGACAGACAGACAGACGGACAGGCAGACAGACAGACATAGAGGCAGACAGAGAGACAGAAAGACAGACGGACGGACAGACAGACAGACAGAGAGACAGAGAGACAGACAGGCAGACAGACAGACGGACGGAAAGACAGCAGATAGATAAACAGACATACAGACAGGTAGACATACAGACAGACAGACAGATAGACAGGCAGACAGACAGACAGACAGACAGGCAGACATACAGACAGATAGACATAAAGACAGACGGACAGACAGACGGACAGTCATGCAGAGAGACAGACAGACAGACAGACAGGCAGACAGACAGACAGACAGACAGACAGACAGACAGACAGAGAGACAGGCAGAGAGACATCTTGCGCACGCGTTAAATCCTGTTCCGCTTTTCGAAAGAGTAGGCCATTGTGTGCCGGTGGGAACAGATGACACAATTTACAACACCGCATACACACGGGGACTGATGTAAAAAAGCACATGAGTGCTTATTCCATTATCCTCGATAGTAAAAGAATAAGACAGACAGCAGACGTGAGAAACAAATGTCAGAACAGATGACAGACAGACAGCGACAGACAGACAGACATGGTCAGCGAAGATCTGTTCCTTCAAAGGCGTGACAAACAGACTGATAGACAGACAGCTACACGTGAAAGCCATGGTGTCAATTATTGCAGCATTGTGTTTATTGTCTTTCCGTGTTGATATTAAGGGTTGCGTGAGCAGCAAAAGCAGTGGGTTTTTATATGTTATTTGTGCAGGTGCTGCCTTTACATTTTTGTGTGTGTTTGTGTGTGTGTGTTGTGTTGTGTGTTTGTGTGTGTGTGTGTTTGTGTGTGTGTTTGTGTGTGTGTGGTGTGTGTGCGTGTGTTGTGTGTTTTGTGTTGTGTGTGTTGTGGTGTGTGTGTGTATGTGTGTGTTTTGTGTGTGTTTTGTTTTGTGTGTTTTGTGTGTGTGTGTGTTTGTTGTGTGTGTGTGTGTGTGTGTGGTGTGTTGTGTGTGTGTGGGGTGTGTCGTGGGTGTGTGTGGTGGTGGTGTGTGTGTGTGTGTGTGTGTGGGTGGGTGGGTGTTGGTGTGTGTGTAAGTAAGTAAGTAAGTCTTCAATTTTTAACGTCTTTCCACTTTAAGTGATACCAGACGGCCCTAAAATAGGAGACTGAATGAAAGAGATGGATAGATAGATAGATAGATCTACTCTGTGTGTTTGCGTGCGAGTGGTGTGTTGTGTGTGTGTGGTGTGTGTGTGTGTGTGTAATAAAGAGTAATAACAAGGGAAATACACAAGTAGTATTCTTAACATAAACAGATCAAGAACAACATTTTAAAAACAATAGAAAAAGAAGGGAAAAAAAGGAAAAGAAATTCCAACAGAACTACAACTACAATAAATGCCCTATAGGACTTATCAATAAACCTTTAGCAATGTCAAACGTTAGCTTTACATTGTTCGAAACTTCGTCAATGGTATTCTCAGAAAAGGCAGGGAGATAAGTTTTTAAATTCTCACATTCAAGTATGATATGGGTATTTGAAATATATTCACCACATAAGCATTTAACATCCTTGCTGAATTTTGTTGTGAATGCATTTAATCTTATCCTGAAAAACAATGCCTTGAGTTGTCTTTCTTTGACAGCATTTGTATGAATCTCTAAGTGATCAATGCATTCAATTACGTTCTTCCCACTCGGAGTTGAATGTGAAAGCCGCTTGATTTGCCGATGCTTTTCTATGAATTTGTTTAAGGAAGCTTCTTCTAACAACTGATAACCCTCTGCAATGGATAGAGGGACATGCAGTACTGTAGACTCCTTGTCATTACGTGTGTGTGTTGTTTGTGCGTGGGTGTGTGTTTGTGTGTGTACATGTGTGTGTGTTTGTGTGTGTGTTTGTGTGTGTGTGTGGGGGGGGGGGGGTGTTTTTGGGTGTGTGCGTGGGTGTGTGTGTAGGTGTGTGCATTTTAAGTGTGTGTGTTTTTGTGTATGTAAGTGTGTGTGTGTGTGTGTGTGTTTCTCTCTGTCTCTCTCTCTTCTCTCTCACTCTCTATATACTTGCTTTCTGCTTTAACTGTATGTCCTCAAAATCACTACATATTCTCTGTCTGTCTGTCAGTCTGTCTCCATCTGATCTGAGGTGTATGTGTGTGTGTTGTGTGTGTGTGTGTGTGATGGGTGGGTGGGCGGTTGGGGAGACATAGAGAGAGAGAAAGAGAGACAGAGAGACAGAGACAGACAGAGAGACAGAGAGAGAGAGAGAGCTTCGGGCTCTAATTCAGATGCTTTATATTATGGGCCTTGACCTCATCATAACGGGGTTAAATAACAGCATAATAATAACCATTATTGGTGCTAAACGAGGCTGTGCTGTCATGAACATGTCAATCATAATAAAGAAAACATGACTAGCATTGAAATCCTAATGCTAGGGAACATTTTCTATGTTCATTATTGCAACATGATCCGGAGAGACTCAGAGAGAGAGAGAGAGAAAAGAGAGAGAGAGAGAGAGAGGAGAGAGAGAGAGAGAGAGAGAGAGAGAGAGAGAGAGAGGAGGAGGAGGGCAAGGGAGAGAGACACAGACAGAGAGACAGAGAGAGACAGATAGACAGACAGACAGATAGGCAGATAGACAGATAGACAGATAGACAGAGAGAAAGAGAGAGAGAGAGAGAGAGAGAGAGAGAGAGAGAGAGAGAGAGAGAGAGAGAGAGGAGAGAGAGAGAGAGAGAGAGAGAGAGATAACGATAACGATATTTGTTCAAGAAAGGCCATAGCCCCATTTGAAGGGGTTTACAAAATGACACGCATATATAATAATGTTATACTCAAGCACACAAACATCTTTATCCAACTAACTACAATTTAGTACATACACACCAAATTACACGTGTTTTCTGTGTTATGAGATCAAACTACTTCTCCTTTTTAAAGACTTATAGATATACATAGCAAGATTTTTCATGACATTTTCATTTTTGGAAGACAGGAGCGTAATCATTCTAAAGTGAGCTGGTCTGCGATAATATTTCTCAGGAATATAGTCTCTTCTTAAGTCATCTAGTGCTGGACAAGAAAAAATGAAATGGACTTCATCCTCTTCATCAAGTCTACACATAGGACACATCAAGTTTTTCGCACCTTTTCTATATCTTTGACTATGAACTGTTATTTCAGAGACACCAAATCTAAATTTAGTCAGCGCACATCTAATAAACTTGTTTACACTCATTTCAATATATGGTTCTGTAAGGTTATTTGTTTTCAAAAGCTTATACAATGAAAACCGATCGCTATTCTCAATATGACTGGTCCATTCTTGCCACCTGCAATCTATTATGCGCTGTTTAAAACAAATCAAAAAACTTTTGATACAACCTACGCCCTGATTATTCCACACACATGAAAACCCATAACTATCTAAACATTTGCGGATATTTGTTGCCCAAGTTATTTTACCTCGGCTGTCTAGATCAACTAGTGTTTTATAAGCTTGGGCAGGTAGTCTCCCTTCATGCATACTGACTAATTTTAACCAATATTTAATACATTTAATATACGAGTTTAAATATATTGGAAATCTTCCAAGGTCACCATAGAGTAAATCATTTGGAGTTCTTTTATCAACAAACAAAAAACGCTTCATGGCAAAACAGTGTAATTTTTCAATTTCCCGCCCTGCTTGAAAGGCCCAGATTTCAGCACCATACTGAACTATTGGCTGAATCTGCGAATCAAATAACCTAAAAAATAAACGTGATGAATTATTTTCAAACTTATATAACAAACGCAATATATTCATAACAGCACGCTTTCCTTTGCTAACAAGATCTTGACAAGCAAGGGAAAAACTTAGTTTGGTAGAAAAGTAGATACCCAAGTATTTATATGCATTCACAATTGAAACTTTGGAATTTCCGTAGAACCATTTTTCCCTTGCTGCCAAATAACCTCCCTTACGAAAAACTATTATATTTGTTTTGTCCATATTCACCGTAAGTTCTAATCTTTGAGCTGCATAAAACAGGCTATTCAATTGATTCTGCAAACCAACAACAGTTTCAGACAACAAAACAATATCATCAGCAAAGCCAAATAATTATAGAGGAATATCTTTATGTAGCGTAATGAGTAAACTGTATAGTTCTATTGTTAACAAAAGATTATCAGAATGGGTTGAATTAAATAATATAACAGGAGATAACCAGGCAGGTTTCAAAAAGGGTTACTGTACAGTTGACCATATATTTACTTTGTTTGCTGCTGTTCAGAAACAATTTATAAATAACCGTAAATTGTATGTTGCCTTTGTAGATTTTCAAAAGGCTTTTGATTCGATTTCTAGAAAATTGTTGTGGCCTATTTTAACTAAAAATGGTGTAACAGGGAAACTTTATATGTGTGTGAAAAAAATGTATGAAGATGTAAAAGCAAGAATAAGGGTTGGTGCTAAGTTTAGTGATTTTGTATCATGTACTCAAGGCGTGAAACAAGGGGATGTATGTAGTCCTGTCCTATTTTCTTTATTTATCAACGAATTAGCTCTTGAAATTGTTGGAAAAGGAAAACATGGTGTTACATTTGAGAGAGAGAGAGAGAGAGAGAGAGAGAGAGAGAGAGAGAGAGAGAGAGAGAGAGAAGAGAGAGAGAGAGAGAGAGAGCGAGAGAGAGAGAGCGATAAAGAAAGAGCGAGGGGGAGAGAGAGAAAGGCAGACAGAAAGGCAGATAAAGACAGAGAGAGAAAGGGATAGACAGAAAGATAGAGAGAAATTGAGAAAGAGAGAGAGAGAGATACAAAATAAGACAGATAGCCACAGAATCATACACACACACACCACACGCACGCACGCACCCACCCACCCACAAAAACACACACGCACGCACGCACCCCCCCACCTACCCCCCCCCCCCCCACACACACACACACACAAACACACACACGCACACACGCGCGCACTCACGCACGCACGCACACGCGCTCACACACACACACCATCCACCCACCCACATACACACCCACACACACACACACACTCACACACACACTCACACACACCATCACACACACACACACACCGTCCACACACACAAAAACGGTCCACACACACACACACACACACACACACACACACACACACACACACACACACACACACACACACACACACACACGCGCGCGCGCGCGCGCGCGCGCGCACACACACACATCGTCCACACACACACACATTCCCTCCGCCCTCTCCCAAACCCCGATACACACTCACACACCTACAACACCCCCTCCTCCTCCGCCCCAACCTCCTCCCACACACATACAGAATGACTAAAACCACCACCTTGATAGAAACAATAACCAGAAGAAGACAAGTTAGTTAATCTTGCCGAAAGGTCAACATTTTCCTTTCTGAGCAAACTGACAATCTGAGAGCGAAGCACTGTCCTTTTTGCTTGGAAGGAAAGGCAGCACGGTGGCAGAAGCCTTGAGAAGATTACCCACAGAATCGGGTGACGTCTGACACCTCGCTCTCTGTCTTTTTCTCTCTCTGTGTCTCTGTCTCTCTATCTGTCTCTGTGGTTGTCTCTAGGTCTGTCTGTCTGTCTGTCTTTGTCTCTTTGTCTGTTTCTCTATGTCGCTGTCTGTCTGTCTGAGTCTCTATGTTTCTGTCTCTCTGTTTGCCAAATCTGTTGGTCTCTGTATGTGTGTGTGTGTGTGTGTGTGTGTGTGTGTGTGTGTGATTGTTGTTTGTGTGTTTGTCTGTCTGTCTGTCTGTCTCTCTCTGTGTCTCCCTTTATCTCTCGATGTCCCCGGTCTCTGTCTCCGGCTTAAGATCTGTCTCTCTGTCTCCGTCTCTGTCTGTCTCTCTGCTTCTGTCTGCCTGTCTCTGTCTCTCTCTGTCACTCTGTCTGTTTCTCTCTTTCCCTCTCCTCTCTATGTCTTTCAGTCTGTCTGTCTGTCTGTTTTTGTGTCTGTCTGTCTCTGTCTCTGTCTCTCTGTCTCGGTCTCTGCTTCTCTCTGTCTCTGTTTCTCTGTCTGTTTCTCTCTTTCCTCTCTCCTCTCTCTGTCTCTGTCTGTCTGTCTGTCTGTCTGTCTCTCTGTCTGTCTCTCTGTCTCTCTATCTGTTTTGTTTCTTTTACTGTGTGAGTGTATGGGTATTGGGTTTACTTTATTATCATAAAACAATATGATGTATCCCTAAGGGCGGGGACTGAATGTAAAAAAAGGCATATGGATGCTTATTCATCATCCTCGAAATAAAAGAATTTGTCACTGTCATTGTCATTGTCTCTCTCTGTGTCTCCCACCCCTCTCTCTCTCTGTGTCTCTGCCTGTCTCTCTCTCTCTCTCTCTCTCTCTCTCTCTCTCTCTCTTCCTCTCTCTCTTTCTGTCTGTCTGTCCCCCCATCTAAACAGAATGACAACCCAGTCTTTAGCCAAAAGCAATGATGGAGAGGAGGAGATGTTTTCAGAAGGCAAGCTAGTTTAGGATGCCACGAAGGCTATCACATCATGTGGACGACATTGTGAGGGAATTGGCCTGTTCTGCTTAAGTGAGTCATTGCATTAGCTGCTTGCCTTTGCTTTATTCTTGCTATTATGAGCATGTGCTTGCGTGTGTGGGTTGTTTTGTTTGTGTGTGCTTACGGGTGTGTGATTGTGTGGTGGTGTGTGTGTGTGTGTGTGTGGGGTGTGGGCTTGCGTGTGTGTGTGTGTCAGTGTGTGCCTGCGTGTGTGTTAGTGTGTATGTGTGTATTAGTATTAGTGTGTGTGTGCGTGTGTTGTGTGTGTGTGTGTCAAGTTCAAGTCAAGTCAAGTCAAAATTTTATTTCCAGATGGTACATTGAATAAGCAATGCATTTGCTTTTTTTTCATCAAGCCATCTATCTAAGAACAAATTTCGAAATGATTATATACTTAATCTATTTTTTAAGAATCATTTACCATTAAATTAAACAGTAAAAAGAAAAAAAAGGGAAAAAATCATTAAGGAAATACATTGAAAATACAAATTACCACATATACATATACACGCACACACATACTCATGCACACCTGTGCGCGCTCACGTCCACACACACATTTAAATAAAAATGTTTTAAGAATTAAAAAAAAAAGCATAAAACGTCAGGACAAACAGATTACTTCACTTACTGTTTCATCCCTTTTTTCACGTTTGTGTTAGTGTGTGTGTGCGCGAGTGCGTGTGTGTGATTGTGTGTTAGTGTGTGCTTGCGTGTGTTAGTGTGTGTGCGTGCGTGTGTGTGTGGGGATTGTTTATTAGTGTGTGTGTGTGTGTTAATGTTAGTGTTTGTGTGTGCTTGCGTGTGTGTGATTGTGTGTTAGTGTGTTTCTTGCGTGTGGGTTAGTGTGTGTGTGTTAATGTTAGTGTTAGTGTGTGTTCGCGCGTGCGTGTGTGCGATTGTGGTTTGTGTGTGGGTTTTGTGTGTGTTTGTGTGTGTGTTGTTTAGTGTTAGTGTTGTGTGTGTGTTTCGTGCGTGTGTGGTGTGGGGTGTGTGTATGTGTGTGTTACTGTTAAGTTTATTCTTCTGTTCAATTTGATTGTAATCGTCCATACCCCAAAAAAGGGGTGAAAGGAATTAAATCTTGAATCTTGAATCTTGTGTGTGTGTGTGTGTGTTTGTGAGCCCACGCGCACGCATATGTTGATGTTGTTGTTGCTGTTGTTGTTGAGGGTGGGGGAGGGGGAGGAAGGGGGTATGTATATAAGAGAAAGACAGAAAATATGTTTGGGCACGTGTGTGTGTGTACATGCGCGCGTGTGTGCGTGTGTGCGTGTATGCATGCGTGTTATGTGCGTATGTGTGTGCGTGCGCCCGCCTACCCACCTACCTATCTACTAGCTACCTGCCTGCATACCTGCCTGCCTGTCTGCCTGCCTGCCTGCGTGCATACTGACTCATCTTAATCCGCCGACTATCTGTCCGAATACCTCTTTCTGTCTGCCTGTTTATCTGCCGATGG
>CM054136.1:84711319-84723819 GCA_028751875.1 Rapana venosa | reverse complement strand
TGGTAAGGGTAATGTGTACCCAAAGGTAATGGAATTGGTCGCGCGCGGTAAGCGTCGAATTTTCGTGGATCGATTTCCGTGTAGGTCAGCTCTCGTCTGCTATGTGGCTCCTATAGGCCACCATGGTCATTAGATCTCTGTCCCCATTGTCCATCGTCTGCTGATGTCCAGTATGGAGGTTATAGTCCTTCACTCTCTAAGTTAAGCTAATGGGTCCATGGGTCAATATTATTCTGGGAGGAGTTTTGCGAAGGTATTTTTTTGGTTTACCTGGGTGATCTGATAGAGGTAGTGTCAAGCCTTTGAATTTGTTTGATGATGCGCTGGTTCTGTTAGTTTTATTGTCTATTGTTTTCATCTGTTTGTCTGCGTTTCTGTTTATCAGTCTGTCAGTTGTCTAAGATGGCTTCGTTTGATGTCAGAATAGACAAAAATACTCACAGAGAGATATGTTATGTGAGAGTTGGACAATTAGAACTACTAAAATGAACAAAGAAGAATTCTGAAGAAAAAAATCTGAAGAGAAAGAATTGACAGTAAAAAAATCGTAAAAGAGCTTGAAAATAAATAGAGTTAAGATCGGAAAGGACCCACCCTTACCCCCTGCCATGGGTTCCTATCAGTATATATATATATATATATATATATATATATAATATATATATATATATATATATATATATAGCATCTTCATCATCTAGAAATTTTGTGCTAAGAATTCCGCCTCTTTCTTTCTACCTCATTCCTTTTCTGCCTGCCAACTCTGTGTCTACTTTTTGCCTTCTTGTCTTTTTTTAAAAAATTTACATTTTCCTGCCTTTTCTCGAGAAAGTCTTGAAATGTAGCAATTCTCTCATATGCCGAAGTCGGATGCGCTGGGCCTGACTTGACAGGCGCTTAACAGAAGCGCAACGTACTTTCGCTTATATAACAGACAGCAGTGGTTTGCTGTCAGAGTATTAGAGGAAGAATGCGCAGAAGAAAAAAGTATAGAAAAATGCGCAGAAGAACAACAAGAAGAAGAACAACAAGAATGTTAATGACACAGGTAACAACATATGGTTGTGACTGCTAGTCAGGGTAAATGAAAAGTTCTTTGTTAATCGATTGTTATTCCCCCCCAAAAAAAAACCTTGTCTGCAGTGTCCTTCATGTATACATACCCTGGTGACCAATAGGTCTTACCCCCTCTCTGTACCCAATCCCCTCTGAGGTCCATTGGGAAGCTGATGGCTTTGCCTCCTAGTTGATGTGATAGGTCCATTCATCCTGCACAGGAGTTCTGAGTGGACATTTTACACCCGAGTGATCCCAAGGACATGTTAAGCCTTGCAATTGGTTTCTTTCTTTTCCCCCCTTCTTCTGTCTCTTTTGGCTGGTTCCTGGTGTTTTTGCGTCTTTTTGTTTGAATGTTTGCCTCTGTGTAACTTTTTGGTTTTCTGTCTGTCTGTCTTTGAGGGATTGTCACGGTGACATAAAAATAGAGAACGAAATGAGGATAGACAAGAGGACAAGGGAGAAGAAGACAAAGAGTAATTATGAATGTGTGCTGTTCTTTTTTTTATCTGCATACAATTGCTACTTTTTAGAGCGAAATGATTATACATTATGCAAGTTAATGTTTTCTCTTATACCAGTGATATTGCAATCATGTCTGCTTGTAAACAGTTATTCAGAAACTGTATTATCCCTGTGTGGCAGTGGGTGTTGGGGGGTGTGTAAAAAAGAAAAGAAGAAGAAGAAAAGAAGAAGAAGAAAAGAAAAAAGAAGAAAAAGGGGGAGGGGGAGGAGGAGGAGGAGGGTTTGAGGGGAAGGATTGGATGAAGGTAAATAGGATAAAAAAAGAGAAAAAAACTGGGGGTACAGTGGACACAGGGGAAAGAGGCAGAGAAAGGTAGGACAAAAATGCATGACTTTGTTAGCACCCCATATCCCTCTTTTCTCTGCCAAAATTATAAACGACTTTGGCATTTTTAAATTTTCACCACTGTGCTAGTTTTTGACATACATAAATTGCAGAAAATTGCGGTTTAAATTTTAGCTCCCCCCTCACATCCCCGATGTAAAAAACCGTGGGGGAACCACTAAAAATTTTTGCAACCAGTTCCTCCCCCCCCGCGTCCTCGTATTGTTATTGTTTTGGGGATTCATAAAACAGGTTATTCAGTCAAAATAGAATTTACCATCACCATACTACTTCCCGCTAAAACCAAAATTTAACACCATCACGTCGCACCTAATCCGACAACCCGAGACAAAAAAGAAAAAAGGAAAGGGGATCGCTTTTTTAAAGGGGCTGGCTTTTTTTTCATCCTCATTTCCATTTGGTTCATCAGAAAGCCACCTCCCCAGCAAAGGGCCCTTTGAAAAATATTTTTGCCCAAACTGAATTAGATGATATGAGTTGATGATGATAATGAAATGAAATGGTGATGGGGTAAAAAGAAAAAAAACCTTAAAAAAAGGGTTTTTAAGGGGTAAACTAGAAAAGGTTTTAAACCTCTTTTTTAGGGAAATACGGAAAGGGCAGGCAAATATTAAATGAGGGGAAAAAATGGATAAAAAAAGGGAAAAAGTTAACATTACCACACATAATTTAGAGCAAAAACACACCCAAAGTTGTAAAATCCTCCTCACATTTTAGAAATGACAAACACACACCTTTGAGCAACAAAAAACCTGGCGTTTGTCCGCTGCATAAATATCAATAAAAACACGGGAGCAGTTCACACGGGGGCAGTATTGCTCCAGACAGTAGGTAAGAAAGGGAAGGTTTTGTTAATGTTTAAAAAAAAAAAGGAAAAAAAAAACCCCCCTCCCCCCCCCCCCCCCCCAAAAAAAAAGGGGGGTTTTTGGGGGTTTTTGCTTTTTGTTTTTTTTTGGCTTTTTTTTTTTGGGCCAATGAAAAAGGGTGTGAAGCATCATTTAAAAAAAATAAAAAGAAAAAAAAAGGAGGGGAAAAAAAGACCCCCCAAAAGGTGCTCCTGACCTGCAGCAACTGGGGCCACAAAAAAAAAAAGAATCCACACACAAGTGAGGAGGGGTGTGCAATTAACTTAACCTCACTTTGAATCCCCGTTTATGGGTTTCCCGCCTGGTTGAACTAATAATATTTTTTATCGTTCATTGCCCTTTAGAAGATTGTTACTTTTTTACCCCTACTTTTCTTATTTATCTATTTAAAAAAAAAAATTAGTTTTTTTTATTCTTTTATATCGGGAAAAATGGAAAAACCCCTCATGTGCTTTTTTTTCATCCAGTCCCCTTTGGTTGCGTTTTTTAAAAATTTCTGTATCTGTTCCCACCGGCACACAAGGGCCACTCTCGAAAAGGGAACGTTTTTAACCTGGGCAAGTGTTCGTTCGTTCGACAGGGGGCCTCGGCTTTAAAGTCTCACCCGAAGGACTTTTGGGGAGGTGGTCTGCATGATGTTAACCCCGGGGGAAAAATATCCCCTTAAAAGGGGAATCGCCCCCGGTTGTCTTTTTGCGAGCGCTAGTTTAACCATAGGCTTCCCGTCCCCCGTCTTGGGACTGGTTTTCATCGTTAGCAAATTTCTTTTTAAATACTTGTTTTGGGTTTATTTTTTGGGGGTTTTCAAAACGAAAGCCATTCAAAACTCTGCAAAATGGGGTGGGGACAAATGATAGGACTAACCCAGAACTTGGAAAAAGGGGTAGACTTGTTTTTTTTTTGGGGGGGGGGGGGGTAGGGGTGTGGGGTGGGGGTGGGTCAATTTGGATTTGCCTCTGTGGGAAATAGCATAATAATTTGTTTTTTTTTTTAAGACTTTGATGAGAACAGGACCACAAAAATTTTAAAAAGTAAAAAGAAAAGAAAGAAAAAAAAAGAGAAAGAGAGAGAGAGAGAGAGAGAGAGAGAAGAGAGGGGAGAGAGAAAAGAGAGAGAGAGAGAGAGAGAAGAGAGAGAGAAGAGAAAGAGAGATAATGAGAGAGGAGAGAGAAAGAAAGAAAAAGGGACAGACAGAAAGACAAAAATAAAAAAAAAGAACGAAAGAACGAAATAAAAAAACAAAAAAAAAAAGTAAAATTTTTTAATAATAATAATGAAAAAAAATAAAAAAAATAATAAAAATAATAAATGAACAATCGTTATTTATTATATCATTTTTTATTAAAGAAAAGAAAAAGAGGATAGAAACGAGGAAAAAATTTCCGAGCAAAAAATTTCCAGAAGGTGGGGGAAAACTATTTCTAACTGACAGGTCCCTGCATCCTCAGAGGACAATTGCAAAAATCATAACAAGATCCTGCCGCTACATCATGTTCTCTTTCTGTACCAAAGCAAGACATAGACTCTGAAAAAAAAAACCAGACAGAACAAAAAACCTAGACATAGAAAAAAATTTTGTTTAAAAGATAAAACTTTGACACATGAACAATTCCAAAAAAAACAAGTTTTTATGGCACTTCAGAAAAACCTTGCATCCATACGCCCGAACTGAACAAGAAGGGACGTGACAACAGAGAAAAAAAGAAAAGATGGTTGACAAAAACTGAGAATGGACGAGAGAGAGAGAAAAAAAAAAGCTTTTTTTAGAAACCCCCAACTTTGGGAAAAAACCCGGAAACTGGGAAAAAAATATGAACGGTTCTTTTTTCATAACGGGGATTCAATCCCCGCCAAATGATTTAGGGAGAAAATAAAAAATAAATTAAATGAAAACGTTTGTATTTTTGGTTGAAGACAATACAAATACCCCAGCACTGGGTTTTAAGACTTGTTTGGGTGGAAAAGCGGATAGGTGGGTAATTGGCAATTTAATGGACAATGTCTTCCTTGAGCTGAAGCTACTCTCTTGGGTTTTTTCCCCCCAGAGCAAGTAAAAAGTATATAAACAAAGAACTTTTCCCGCGGATGCCCAATGACCTATCAGTGTAAATATCTTCCACACTTTCTCGAAATTCTGTTTTACTCTTTTCTATCCCTTCCTAGGCAGTGACCACGACCTTGTGCTGCTGGTATTCAAAATGAAGCTGAAGAAAAACAAACAGCCTGCAAACCCACGTATCAAATTTGACGTGGACAAACTAAAAGATCCAGATGTCGAGGAGATCTTCCAAGCTAAGCTTGGCGGACGTTTTGGGGCATTAACCCTCCTGGACAATGACATCAATGACCTCACCAACAACTTCAATGAGGCAGTCCGAGAAACAGCAGAGGAGGTACTCGGTCGTCAGAGGAATAAACACCAGCCATGGACTACCAATGACATCTTGGACCTCTGCGATACAAGAAGAGCACTGAAACCAACCAGGTCTTCCAACCCTAAAGAATACCGGAGGCCAACAATCTCGTGAAGAAGTCAATGTTAAAGGCCAGAGAGAAGTGGATCAGTGATCAATGTGATGAGATCGAAAAAAAACATGAAAGTGGGCAACAGTAAAAAGGCATACGACACCCTGAAGAAACTCACAAAACCACTTCAAACCAAATCATCAGTCATTGAAGACAGCTCCGGAAACCTCCTCACAGAAAGCTCAGCTGCATTGAACAGGTGGTCTAAATATTGTCAAGAACTGTACAACTACCCAATACAACCTGACAAGAGCATAATAGAAGAGAAAGCAGCAACATCAAGAGCACCCTCGCCATTACCTATACTGAGGGAAGAAGTGGAAGAAGCCATCCGCAGCTTACCAGTAGGAAAGTCCCCAGGAGCAGACAATATAACAGCAGAGCTGCTCAAGCATGGTGGCGAAACAGTCATCACATATGTTACAGCTATCTGTCAGAAGATTTGGGAGACAAAACAGTGGCCAACAGACTGGACACAATCACTCATCATACCCCTGCCCAAGAAGGGGAATTTACGCCAATGCCAAAACTATAGAACAATAAGCCTCATCAGCCACGCCAGCAAGATCATGCTCAAAGTTATTTTGAATCGACTCAAGAAGGAGGCAGAAGAACACCTTGCAGAGGAACAAGCTGGGTTCAGGGCAGGCAGGAGCACAATCGAACAGATTTTTAACTGCCACATCATGATGGAAAAAACATCTTCAACATCAGAGAGACCTGTTTCCCACAACTTCATCGACTTCAAGAAGGCTTTTGACAGAGTATGGCACGAAGGCCTGTGGCAGGTCCTCAGAATGTTTGGCATTGAAGAAGGACTAGTGCAAACCATTCAAGCACTATACAAACAACGCAAGCAGTGCAGTCCTTCTGAACAATCAGGTCGGAGACTACTTCAAAACCACAGTTGGGGTCCGACAAGGATGCCTGTTATCTCCAGTCCTGTTCAATCTGTTCTTGGAAAACATCATGAGAGAGACCCTCCATGACTTCCACCCTACCATCTCCATTGGCGGCAGACCCCTCAACAACTTACGGTTTGCCGATGAAATTGACCTCATGGGCGGAAGTAACACAGAGCTGCAAGATCTTACGACCAGACTTGAGAACAGAGCTGGAGCATATGGGATGGAGGTGAGCTCGGAGAAAAGTAAAGTACTTGTGAACAGCACGAGCAATGCCACCGCTAAAATTTACATGAACGGCCAACAACTGGAGGAGGTAGAACGCTTTTAAATATCCTCGGCGCTACACTCACAAAGGACGGGCGGATCGACGACAGAAATCAAAGTCAGACTAGCCATGGCAAACATCTTCCATGACAAAACTCACACCATATGGAAAAGTAAAGAGATCAGTTTCCCAATCAAACTAAAGCTCTACAAAGCCCTAATTCAGTCGTATCCTGCTGTACGGAAGTGAAACCTGGACATTGACTGCTGAAACAGCAAAGCGAATCCAGTCATTCGAAACAAAATGCCATAGAAAACTACTGGCATATCCTGGAGAGAACGAAAGACCAACGATTTTCAAGAGTCAATAACCGGCTGGCAGGTCACAGAACACCTTCACACCATCGTCAAGAAGAAAAAGGCTTGACATGTTCGGCCATCACACCGCCACAACACTCTGCCAAAACAGTACTGAGGAACATCTCGAAGTGGCAAAGTGAGGGAAGACCAAACAAGTCATGATGGACAACATCAGAGAATGGACCAGGATGAATGACTCGGCACTACTGCGCAGAGCCGAGGACCGAGATGGATGGAGGAGGCTTACCACGGCATCGTCTTTCATGTCTCCCCCACGACCGCCAAGGTCACGGGTCTGATGATGATGATGATCCCTTTCTTTGTTCCTGCCTTCTTCCTTTTCTTCCTGTTACCTCGTTCTCTTTCGTTTTCTGCCGTCTTGGTTCCTTATCTTGTCTTTTTCTTATCCAGAAAGTCTTGAAAGATGACAAGTCTCTCCCACGCCAAAGTCGGATGCACTGGGCCTGACTTGTCAGGTGCTTAAAGGAGAGCAACGCATTTTTGTCAATATTTTGCAGACAAAATAGTTGCTGTATGAGTGATTGATGATGAGGAAGAAGAGTGCGAAGAAGAAGAAGAATTGCGAAGAAGAAGAAGAATTGCAAAGAAGAAGAAGAAGAAGAATGCAAAGAAGAAGAATGCGAAGAAGAAGAAGAATGCAAAGAATTTATTAAGTCTTTCGGATGAGACTATAAACCAAGGCCCCGTGTGCGTACGCATGCAGAACATCTTGCGCACACGTTAAATCCTGTTCCGCTGATCGAAAGAGTAGGCCATTGTGTGCCGGTGGGAACAGATGACAAAATTTAAAAATCGCATACACACGCATAAATAAAAAAAAAAGCGCTTTGATTTGTTGCTTTACAAGATTCAGCGCTATATAAATTCCATATATTATTATTATTATTATTATTATTATTATTATTATTATTATTATTATTATTATTATTATTATTATTATTATTATTATTATTATTATTATATTATTATTATTAAGAATATTGAGAAGAAGAAGAATGCAAAGAAGAATGAAAAAAAGAAGAATGCGAAGATGAAAAAGAAAAAGAAGAAGAAGAAGAAGAAGAAGAAGTAGTAGTAGTAGTAGTAGTAGTAGTAGTAGTAGTAGTAGTTCCGAAAAGTATTAGTCGCTGTTTTGATTTCCATTCCTTTCTCTTTCTTTTTCTTTTCTTTTTGTAGCATGCCGTATTGCTTTGAACAATACAAAGCATTTTCCCCCCTTCTTCTTCTTTCTCAGTATATGCCTCCCACCCTTTGGGGCATTCACAGTACTTGACACAATAAAAGCGATGATCAACCAAGTTGCCTGACTGCTTCAGAAGTGCACTTTGCTTGCTCGCTCAAGTGTCACACAGAAGTTTAGTGCAGTTTAGAAAGTTGTTTGCAGAGAGGAGAACTTTAGAGGATAGATGGAGTGCGTGGACGGCCCGCGAATAATACATCTGGAATGAATACACGCTCGGTACCTGTCTAAGTGAGTTTGGAATCTCGTCTGCTGCGTGTGTATGTAACAATAGTCGGAACGTCTGTTTGGATGTGTGTGTGTATGTGTGTGTGTGTGTGTGTGTGTGTGTGTGTGTGTGTGTGTGTGTGTGTGTGTGTGTGTGTGTGTGTCTCCCCCTTCCATTTTTGTTTCTTTCTTGTTTTGGATTTTTTGTATTTCTACCCTCTTCACATGTCTGGTTGTTGTTTTTCTCCTTTTAAAAAAAAAAATCTCGTCTATTAACTGGCGCGCGCGCGCGCGCGCGCGCGTGTGGTGCGTGTGTGTAAGTGTGTGTGTAAGTGGTGTGTGTGTGTGTGTGTGCAAGCGTGTTTGTGTGTGTGAGTAAGTGTGTGTGTGTGTAAGTGTGTGGTGTGTATGTGCGCGCAAGCGTGCGTGTGTTGTGTGTGTGTGGTGTGTGTGTGTGTGTGTTTTGGTGTGTGTAAGTGCGTGTGTGTTAGTAAGTGTGTGTGTGTGTGTGTGTGTAATGCATGCCTTCTTGCAGTATTCCCTACCAAAAATAATCCTTTACCTCCTCTCTCTCAACGTTTGTTGTATTTTAAGTTATCATCGCCCACCCTCACTTGTGCACCCACCCCCCTCTCTAAAGTTGATATACTTCTAGTTTAAACACGCACACAACAAAGTACTTTTCTGTAATTTAACTTGCATGAGCTGACTTTTGGACTTGGTAATACAAAGTCCAACATGTCTGAACAACCTTGTACAAAACGAAATACGAAATAACCATCTTTTTCCAACCCCACCTCCCAACCAAACGCACAGTCTTCAGAAACTTACCATTTACACAATATAATATATCAGACTTTTAAGAAAAAAAGTTGAAATTCAAATTTCAAAGTACCACGACAAATCAAGACAAATGTAGTTCTTTAGAAAGGGTATTACACATAAGAACACAGACTGAAGCCTTTACCCTGACATCTGGCTAATTTCAAACACAAGATGCATCCGTTAGTGGAAGGTTTTTTCTTTCTTTCTGAGAGCCAACATATTCTACCCAAATACCCTCAAATCCACTTTGTCTGCAGCCTAAGGGGACCTTGTGGGCAGACCAGCACAGCACAGCACAGCACAGCACAGCGCAGCACAGCACAGCACAGCACAAATCAGTACCAGGCCGTCAATCTTTCTCTGCAGTTAGCACACGAGCTGTTCACCTAAATCTGAGAAGAGAAAATCACCGAGGGCAGGCAGCGACAAATTGGTCTGTCTGCAGACGGTCTAGAATTCTACTGGCACGACCTTTTATGTCTTACTAATAATAAAAAAACCCAAAAAACTAGCTTTTGCTTTTTTGAATATATTATTTTTACCATTGCGTTTCTGGTTTCAATTGATTTACATTTTAACACATTTTGGGGGTAGGTTTTTATTGTTAGGTTTAAATATTGAAGAACTTTATTTTTAAAATTAGGACTTGTTTATTCCATTGGGATTTGTACACAATATGTTGATAACGTAATCTTCATAATTCTGACTAAGAAAATCAGTATAGAGTAAGCTAGACTTAACTCTTAATTTTTTAAAAACTTGCGCTCTTGAGGAAATTATCAGGGCACTGCACTTAATTTTTCACTCAGTGTGTCTTTCCGAAATAAAGCGATGTAGAAAAAGAACGTTTTCCTCAATCTTTCTTTATAAGGTGGTAATAGCAGTAGTATCAGTTGTAGTAATGGTAGAAGTAGTAGTAGCAGCAGCAGCAGCAGCAGCAGCAGCAGCAGCAGCAGCAGCAGCATCAGAATCAGTTGCAGCAGCAGTGTCACAACAATAACAATGATGAAGATAATGAGGGTGATGATGATCATGAAGACAACAGCGGCAACAATGATAATGCTAATGAAATTATGGTGGTGGTCATCAAAGTTTATTTTCATTCTGTAACCTCCCTTTCAGAATAATACTTTCTTTTTTTCGACAATAATGGAACAAGCACACATGTGCTTTTTTTACATCCAGTCCCCGTGTGAATGTCATTTTGTATATTTTGTCATACGTGCCCACCGAAAAAAATGCCCTACTCTTCCGAAAAGCGGATCGGGAGTTTTAAAGTATGTGTAAGGTGCTCTTCGTGCGTTCACATCCGGGACCTCGTCTTTATAATCTCATCTGAAAGACATATGAATGACACTTGTATTATTTCTACATGAAAGCAATGACCAGAACAGATCCCACTTGCCCTTAAACATCTGCGCTGCTGTTCATATAAGACAACATGTTCAATGCCAATGAAATGGTACAAACATCACAGGCTACCTTATCCGTTTTCATCTTGATCGCTGCCTTCACAATCCATATTCTATCTTTCTTCTGTTTTTTTCTTCAAACGCTCAGACAACAACCATCGTTGTCTGTTATGAGCGAAAATGCGTTGCGCGGCAATAATACGCCTGACAAGTCAGGCCCAGCGCAATTCATCTTCGGCGTGGGAGAGAATTGTTATCGTTTAAGTCGTTCTGGGAAAAAGTGCAGAAGAATGGATCAAGAGGGCAAAATTAGACAAGAAAGGAGGTGACAAGAAGAAAAGGAATAAGGCACAAACAAAGAGAGGGACAGAAAAGAGGGAATTCCTGGCATAGAATTTCCACAACACACAACACACACACACACACACACACACACACACACACACACACACACACACACACACACACACACACACACACACACACACACACACACACACAACACAACACACACACAAACGAAAAAAACACACACATACACACACAAATACACACACACACACACACACACACAAACCCCCAAACTCAGCCCCACCTCCCCCCCCACACACACACACTCACACCCCCCCCCCCTGCCTACCCCCCCCCCCCCCCCCCACACACACACACACAGACACACTACAGAAATGGTTCCACCGACCCAAGCCCAGTTGTTACAGTAAATGGCTCCTAAACCTTGCCCAGTGATGTTGTCCTAGGCACGAACGGTGATCGTGCAATCATATTCATGGATTTTTCACTGACAGATATGACTCTCCATATCTCTTATCATAATTTGTTTTCCTCTTGATGAATTAACTTTGAGGCGATAGA
Organism: Rapana venosa; assembly: GCA_028751875.1. NCBI lineage: Eukaryota > Metazoa > Mollusca > Gastropoda > Neogastropoda > Muricidae > Rapana > Rapana venosa. The sequence continues at coordinate 84,712,390 of CM054136.1, read as the reverse complement.
AAAAAAGGGGAACTAATTAGGTGACCGTTATAAATCAGGCATGTTCAACTGATGCTGGGTAACCTTATTTTATTTGTGTCTGCGTGTGTGCGTAAAGAAGAGTCAATAGAGAAGTGAGAAAGAATTGAGGAGAAGAGATAGAATTGTATATATCTCTCTTTCTGTCTGTTTGTCTCTCTGTCCGTATTTCTTTCTGTATCACTGTCTCTCTTTCATACTTACATACATAATACATACATACATACATACATACATACATGCATGCAAGCATGCATCATGCATACATACATACATACATGCATACATACATAATACATACATACATACATATGTATATACATTGAGCACTTAGATTTGTTGCTTTACCAGATTCAGCGCTATATAAATTCCATGCATTATTATAATTATTATTATTATTATTATTATTATTATTATTATTATTATTATTATTATTATTATTATTATTATTATTATTATTATTATTATTATTATTATTATAATACATACATACATACATTCATACATACATACATGCATGCATGCATACATACATACATATATACATACATACATACACACAACACACGCCATCCCCAACCCCACTCACCCACACACACTAACACACACATACACGCACACTTACACACACACTAACACACACACACTAACATACACACACAACCCCACCCACCCACATCCCTCTCCCCTCCCCACACAAAAACACACAAATAACACAACACAACACAACGCAAACATACACACAACACAACACACACACACACAATCACCGCCCCCCCCCCCCCCCCCCACCACACACACACCCACTCACCCCCCCCCCCCCCCCCCCACACACACACACAGACACACAGACACACTACAGAACTGGTTCCACCGACCCAAGCCCAGTTGTTACAGCAAATGGCACCTAAACCTTGCCCAATGATGTTGTCCAAGGCACGAACGGTGATCGTGCAATCATATTCATGGATTTTTCACTGACAGATATGACTCTCCATATCTCTTATCATAATTTGTTTTCCTCTTGATGAATTAACTTTGTGGCGATAGAGA
>CM054136.1:84696319-84706319 GCA_028751875.1 Rapana venosa | reverse complement strand
ATGTGTTCGCACGCGTACACACCCACGAGAGAGAGATAGTGGGCCAGAGAAGGAGAGAGAGAGAGACAGAGAGAACAATTTTGAACAATTTTTATTTTTCAGAGGGTAATAGATTAAGCATTACATTGCTTTTTTACATCCAGCCCTCGGGGAAAAAAGAAGAAATAAATAATAAGGAAAGAGAGAGAGAGAGAGAGAGAGAGAGAGAGAGAGGAGAGAGAGAGAGAGAGAGAGAGAGAGAGACAGACAGACAGACAGACAGACAGACAGGACAGAGACAGAGACAGAGAGAGTACACATGCACGCATGCTTCTTTAGTGCAGGCAGTTTGACATGCCCACTTATTTGGAAATAGAAAGGGAAACAAAATGTAAGGGGCATAACCGATAACATTTTGAAGCACCATTCCCTGAATTGTTATCAATCAAAAGTGATGGGTTGTTAAATCCATGGTTTTCTCTTCAGAAAAATATACAAGTCTGCGTGTAAAAGAATGGTTTAAGCACGGAGCGATTCCAAGAAGGAATGTAATTTTCTCAGACAACAATTTGCCACGCAAAATAACAGAAATGAAGCGCACATTCAAAAAGCCTTTATTATTCACATGAATTAATGTAAAGTTGGCATCACCTTATTGTTTTCTATTTGTTCGTTTTCAACATCACTTTCATAGGCACGAGATAGCCTAGTGGTTACAGTGATTTATTCGTGATCTGCTGACCTGGGTTCGATTCTTGTTCAAGAGGATTTTTCCTCTGGAGTTAACATCAGTGCCGACTCCATTGCTAGCCTCCCCCCCCCCCCCCCCCCCCCCCCAACAAGTCCTTCGGATGAGACTATAAACTGAGGTCCCGTGTGCGAACGCACGCAGAACATCTTGCGCACACGTTAAAACCCATTCCGCTTTTCGTAAGAGTAGGTCATTGTGTGCCGGTGGCAACGGATGACAAAACTTTCAAAACTACATACACACAGGGACTGGATGAAAAAAGCGCACGAGTGCTTATTCTATTATCCTGGAAAAAAAGGAATAAAATAAGATAAATAAAGGTAAAAAATAATGAAGAGAATGATGCTGATTTTTCTTGATGTCAGAATGTTTCTTCACTTGTATGTATTTATGTGTTTACATTTTTAAAAAATGTCGATGATAATGAATAAGCATTTTTGAACATCCAGTTCCGATATTCCTGCTTTAAAAGAAAAGTTTTCATCCGCTTCTCATCAACACACTGTTTCTCTTTCAGTTAAGAGTCAGTATGTCCTAAAGCTACTTCTGATATGTTGACGTCAGTGGTATCTTTATTCTAAACCCAGCACACATTCTTGCAGTTACGTTCTTTTTCCTCTAACCTCCAGCCAAGCAAATTTACCCCCCAAAATATCAATCAATACTAAGCCGCTATCAGGTTACCAACGCCAGGAGGCCCCGCCTTTCTGCTTCTGTACATCTTCAGTTTGCACTTGTGCCTATCCTAGATCTTGTTCTTCATCTAACGCTCAGACAGCAACTATGGTTGTCTGTCATAATCAGCTGAAATGCACTGTACTGCCGTTAAGCGCATGACAAGTCAGGCCCAGCGCATCCGGCTTCAAGCGTTTCGATTTGTTTGTTTTTTACAAGATTCAGCGCTATATAAATTCCATATATTATTATTATTATTATTATTATTATTATTACTTCAGCGTGGGAGAGCATTGTTATCTTTTAAGTCTTTCTGGAGAAAAGGCATTCAGGAGAATGGACCAAAAAGGCATAACATAGACAAGACAGAGATGACAGGAAGAAAAGGCAGAACAGTGAGAGAGAGGAGAGAGAGGAGAGAGAGAGAGAGAGAGAGAGAGGAGAGAGAGAGAGAGAGAGAGGAGGAGAGAGAGAGTGAGAGAGAGAGAGAGAGAGAGAGAGAGAGAGAGAGATGAGAGAGAGAGGAGAGAGAGAGAGAGAGAGAGAGAGAGAGAGAGAGATGAAGAGAGAGGAGAGAGAGAGAGAGAAGATGGAGAGAGAGAGAGAGAGAGAGAAGGAATACCCGGCACACACTTGCCAGACGAGAATGCTATTATTCTGAAATGCCCCCCAGTATCTTCGGGGGGAAGGGAGAGGGGTAGGAGGGATGGGACAGAGGTCACGATATGCTGAGGGACCAAGAGGGGCAGACCATGGGCCGGGGAACACTGCAGCAACACGTTTAGCAGGCTGATAACGGGGCCGAGGACCAAGGGGAGTGGAGGAAGATGGTTGCAAAAAAATCTTCATTGGTGCCCCCACCGTCCACAGGTCTACGGTATAGGTGAAGATGAAGGAAGAGTAACAGGGAGGCCTGTAGGAGATCGTACAACTCAGTGGAGATAGGAGAGAAAGATGGCGAACCCGGGTGGCATTGAAAGAAACTCCTACCATCAACAGGAGACAGGTAACAGGTGACAGGTGACGGACAGCAATAACAGACGGACATAACGGCAGTCACAAACCTACCACTAGACGGCTCACTTTGGTCTGGTGATGATTAATCTTTCTCTGTTCAGCACAATGAAGAACGAGAGTGAGTGATTACCATGAGAATGCCGCCGTATAGTTCCAGGTAGATTTGAGGCCAGTGTCATTGTTTGGTCATATTTTGTCCCAGCCATACATGTCACTCTGCACTGTCTGATTTGTTGTTGCAGTAAACACCCGTCAACATCCGTGTGGCTCCCCAAAAGTCCTTCAGATGAGACTATAAACCGAGGCCCCGTGTGCGAACGCACACAGAACATCTTGCGCACACGCTAAATCCTGTTCCGCTTTTCGGAAGAGTAGGCCATTGTGTGCCGGTGGAAACATGACAGAATTGACAAAACCGCATACACTGGATGTAAAAAACACATGAGTGCTTATTCCATTATCATGGATATAAAAGAATAAAATAAATAAATAAATAAATAAATTGGACAATTTGTAACGTAATGCTGAATGTAGCTACAGTTTCTTTCTTGCTTTATATTCTAAAACGTATCTGTAATTTTTGTTCGTTCCCACGGTGTTCCCTCTAATCCCACTATCCCAGCCTTACTCAGACTTGACGTGTATTCTCAGAGCGGGAAGTTCTCAACTTACGTATTTATATTAAGCTGCCACGAGGCCACCAGCCGAGACGGTTGTGCATCACGGTTGAGCTACTTTAGCAGCATTCTTAGCTTCTTCTTGGACTGGGACTTGCTTAAGGGACGAGACCTCTAAGTGCTCTGCTGACAACAGTATTTGCATTGGTGCTGAGCTTAACTGAGTGAGACGTGCGTCTGTCTGTCAGGACTCTCATCAGAAGGTCTTCCACCGTCTGTCTCCGATCTCTGAATCTTCTCATCCCGATATGCACTGCCACAGAATGGGGATGCCTAAAGACATCAGAGCCCAGATCAACAGGGAACCTGGGCAACAGTGGCCAATGAATAAGAGACAACTTGCTCGTATTGCCTTGAGGATTGGTAGTCACTGACTGCAAAATATTCAGTGATGCACAAGCGGTCGACTAGACTACAGGACCTACCCGAATAGGTTTTTGTTTTGAATAAAGTTTTTTGACTTGACTTGACTTGGAATAGGTGCTGAAGGCGTTAGCGCTGATTGAGAGTAATAAAGATGAGTATAACTGATACAGTTTATGGTTATGATCATGCTTTTGGAGTTTCTCTAGCTTAGGAAAACTAGTTGAAATTTTGTTTGTTTTGTTTTGTTTAATGTCTATTCACTACATGGTGATTTAGACACACCCGCATTCATACCAAAGTACCTATTATTTCACACCCCATCTCTCTCTCTCTCTCTCTCTCTCTCTCTCTCTTTCTCTCCCCTACACGCACCCACATCCACACACACATAGGTATATACATATATTATATATATATATATATATATATAAATATATATATATATATATATATATATATATTATATATTATATATATAATATATATGTAATTACAGTAAAGGTTTTACAGGTGAAGAATATATGACTTCAGCAACTGACACTATGAATTGCTGAGAGTCATATAAAACTTCTTGACTAGTGGCATATTTCTTATGAATATCTAAACCTCTCCTTTTATACATGTCAAGAAGAATTGGGCAATCAAACAACAAATGGTGGACTGAAAGTGGAATAGAACAACAACATGTTACATTTTTTGAATATTTAGTATTCCATGCATTTAATCTCAGTTTATGTATTAGAATTTCTAATTTCCGTGGGCAAGGAAACTGCTGATAATGTTTTTCTATAATCTTTGAATGTATGCATTTCATTAACTTAGAATGAATTTCATAAGACGACAATGCAAGATTAGAATCAAACACTTCAGTACTGTATTCAGAGGCACCTTGTTTTGCCAAAGAATCAACCAGCTCATTCGAATAAATTCCACAATGAGAGGGGATCTAGTTGAAAGCACTGTACTTGATGCTCGTTATTATCACACTGATGTACAAGCCTAACACCGCGTCAGCTGAACTGAAGAAATGTAGACACTTACAAGAGATAAGAACACCTGCAATGTTGGTCCTGTCATGTCAACAACACAAAACAAAGTTGCATGAGCAAAGTAGACGATGCGTGGGTGGCCTAGTCTCAGTCATCTCTCTCAAAACTATTGTAAACTTACACTGGATGGAAACCAGCCAGAGTTTAAAACCAAATCTCAAATTAGATGAAGAAGTAAAAGAAAAAAACCACAAAGGTGGATAAAAGGTAGTCACAGTACAAGCAGGAACAAACAAATGTAGGCAGTCGATTATGTGCGCGCGTGTGTGTTTACATTTGAATTTGTAAATATCTATTAATTGTAACTGATGGCATGTGGAAGACTAGGATGAATGAAAGCGCTTTGATTTGCTTTTTTGCAAGATAAAGCGCTGTATAAATTTCACGTATCATCATCATCATCATAATAATAATAATAATAAGAATAATAATAATAATAATAATAATAATAATAATAATATTATTATTATTATTATTATTATTAATTACACCAGTTCATTTTACGACTTTGACGAAGGACTGCATTTTCTCATCTCCGCCCTACAGAGGACTAACTCAGTGCTGATGGAACACAGAGCGTAGGTATTCATTAGAAACAAAGCTCTTCGTTCCGTACCAACTGTCTATGAATACTTCACCGCGCCAATTAATCCCCCCCCCCCACCGTTCCCCCTTCCCCGTGGGGATGCCAGGGGGGGGGGGGGGAGGGCCTGTCAGTATAAATAGCATCCCCACCTTCTGGAAAATCTGTACTTGGATTTCCTTCTTTTCTAGCAGTTTTATTTCTGTTCCTTTCCTTCCTGTCACCCGCTTTTTTTCTAGTTTCAGCATTCATGGTTCATTCTCCTGCTTTTTCCCCCCTTTGAAGACTTCAAGGACAAAAGTTCTCTCCCATGCCGAAGTTGGATGCGCTGAGCCTGACTTTTCAGACGCGTAACGACAGAGCAACGCATTTTCACTCATATGACAGACATCAACCGTTGCTGTATGAGCGTTCGACGACGACAACAACGACGAAGAAAGAAGAAGAAGAAGAAGAAGAAGAAGAGAGAAGAAGAAGAAGAAGAAGAAGAAGAAGAAGAAGAAGAAGAAGAAGAAGGAAGAGGAGGAGGAGGAGGAGGAGGAGGAGGAGGAGGAGGAGGAGGAGAACAACAACAAGAAAAACAACGACAAGAAGAAGGAGAATTGCGAAGAAGAATTGCGAAGAAGAATTGCGAAGAAGAAGAAGAATTGCGAAGAAGATTTGCGAAGAAGAAGAAGAAGAAGAAGAAGAAGAAGAAGAAGAAGAAGAAGAAGAATGGCGAAGAAGAAGAAGAAGAATTGCGAAGAAGAAGAAGAAGGAATTGCGAAGAAGAAGAAGAAGAAGAAGAAGAATGCAAAGAAGAATGCAAAGAAGAAGAAGAAGAAGAATGCAAGGAAGAAGAAGAAGAAGAAGAAGAAGAAGAAGAATGGCGAAGAAGAAGAAGAAGAAGAAGAAGAAGAAGAAGAAGAAGAAGAAGAAGAAGAAGAAGAAGAAGAAGAATGGCGAAGAAGAAGAAGAAGAATTCCGAAGGAAGAATTGCGAAGAAGAAGAAGAAGAATTGCGAAGAAGAAGAAGAAGAAGAAGAAGAAGAAGAAGAAGAAGAAGAAGAAGAAGAAGAAGAAGAAGAAGAAGAAGAAGAAGAAGAAGAAGAAGAAGAAGACAAATTGCTAAGAAGAAGAAGAAGACGAAGAAGAATTGCGAAGAAGAATTCCGAAGAATTGCGAAGAAGCAGAAGAATTGCGAAGAAGAAGAATTGCGAAGAAGAAGAAGATAAATTGCGAAGAAGAAGAAGAAGACAAATTGCTAAGAAGAAGAAGAAGACGAAGAAGAATTGCGAAGAAGAATTGCGAAGAATTGCGAAGAAGCAGAAGAATTGCGAAGAAGAAGAATTGCGAAGAAGAAGAACTGCGAAGAAGAAGAATTGTGAAAAAGAATTGCGAAAAAGAAGAAGAATTGCGAAGAGAAATTGCGAAAAAGAAGAAAATTGTGAAGAGGAAGAAGAATTGCGAAGAAGAAGAAGAATTGCGAAGAAGAAGAATTGCGAAAAAGAAGAAGAATTGCGAAGAAGAATTGCGAAGAAGAAGAAAAGTTGTAAAGAGGAAGAAGAATTGTGAAGAAGAAGAATTGCAAAGAAGAAGAAGAATTGCGAAGAAGAAGATTTGTGAAGAGGAAGAATTGCGAAAAGTCGCGAAGAAGAAGAAGAATTGCGAAGAAGAAGAAGACGAATTGCGAAGAAGAAGACGAATTGCGAAGAAGGAGAAGAATTGCGAAGAAGATATGTGAAGAAAAATTGCAAAGAAGAAGAAGAATTGCGAAGAAAAAATTGCGAAGAAGAAGATATGAGAAGAAGAATTGCAAAGAAGATAAAGAATTGCGAAGAAGAAAAAGAATTGCGACGAAGAAAAAGAATTGCGAAGAAGAATTGCGAAGAAGAAGAATTGCAAAGAAGAAGAATTGCGAAGAAGAAGAAGAATTGCGAAGAAGAAGAAGAAGAAGAAGAAGAAGAATTGCGAAGAAGAAGAAGAATTGCAAAGAAGAAGAAGAATTGCGACGAAGAAGAAGAATTGCGAAGAAGAAGAAATGCGAAGAAGAAGAAGAAGAATTGCGAAGAAGAAGAAGAATTGCAAAGAAGAAGAAGAATTGCGAAGAAGAAGAAGAATTGCGAAGAAGAAGAAGAATTGCGAAGAAGAAGAAGAAGAATTGCGAAGAAGTAGAAGCAGAAATTCCCCGCAGCAAAGCTTTTGAGTGACAGAGATGCGACAAAGTTTTATCTGAGGATGATACACAAACAAGTAAAGCGGGGAAGCGACTGCAGCGTGGCCACTTTGCACGAAGTGTTTCCAAGTTGCCTGATTCATCTCTGACTTATGTCAACTGTGCACACGCTCGTGCTCTCTCGCATCTCTGTAATAAAGAGTTTGTGAGAGTGGCACCTGCAAAACACTAGACTTTCATGACTTGATTAAAAGTTAATGATGATCTTTTTTACAAAAGAAAAGTTGAGGTAGGGATTTTTGCAAAATAATCTTAGGTATTGCAGAAGGGTGAAAAGAAGAGGAATGCAAAGAAGAAGAAGAAGAATGCAAAAGAAGAAGAAGAAGAAGAAGAAGAAGAAGAAGAAGAAGAATTGCGAAGAATTGCGAAGAAGAAGAAGAATTGTGAAGAAGAAGAAGAAGAAGAAGAAGAAGAAGAAGAAGAAGAAGAAGAAGAAGAAGAAGAAGAAAGAAGAAGAAGAAGAAGAAGAAGAAGAAGAAGAAGAAGAAGAAGAAGAAGAAGAAGAAGAAACGGAAGAAGAAGAATAATTACGAAGAAGAATTGTGAAGAAGAATTGCGAAGAAGAAGAAGAACTGCGAAGAGGAAGAAGAATTGCGAAGAAGAAGAAGAATTGCGAAGAAGAAGAATTGCGAAGAAGAATTGCGAAGAAGAAGAAGAAGAAGAATTGCGAAGAAGAAGGAGAAGAAGAATTGCGAAGAAGAAGAATTGCGAAGAAGAATTGCGAAGAAGAAGAATTGCGAAGAAGAAGAAGAAGAAGAAGAGGAATTGCGAAGAAGAAGAAGAAGAAGAAGAAGAAGAAGAAGAAAGAAGAAGAAGAAGAAGAAGAAAGAAGAAGAAGAAGAAGAATTGCGAAGAAGGAGAAGAATTGCGAAGAAGAAGAAGAAAAATTGCAAAGAATTGCAAAGAATTGCAAAGAAGAAGAACAAGGAATTGCGAAGAAGAAGAAGAAGAAGAAGAAGAAGAAGAAGAAGAGTTGCGAAAAAGAAGAAGAAGAATTTGAAGGAGAAGAAGGAGAAGAAGAAGAAGAAGAAGAAGAAGAAGATGAAACGGAAGAAGAAGAATAATTACGAAGAAGAATTGTGAAGAAGAATTGCGAAGAAGAAGAAGAACTGCGAAGAAGAAGAATTGCGACGAAGAAGAAGAATTGCGAAGAAGAAGAAATGCGAAGAAGAAGAAGCAGAATTGCGAAGAAGAAGAAGAAGAAGAATTGCGAAGAATAATTACGAAGAACAATTGCGAAGAAGATTGCGAAGAATTAGAAAGAAGAAGAAGAATTGCAAAGAAGAAGAAGAAGAATTGCAAAGAAGAAGAAGAAGAATTGCAAAGAAGAAGAAGAATTGCGAAGAAGCAGAAGCAGAAATTCCCCGCTGCAAAGCTTTTGAGTGACAGAGATATGACAAAGCTTTATCCGAGGATGATACACAAACAAGTAAAGCGGGGAAGCGACTGCAGCGTGGCCACTTTGCACGAAGTGTTTCCAAGTTGCCTGATTCATCTCTGACTTATGTCAACTGTGCGCACGCTCGCGCTCTCTCGCATCTCTGTAATAAAGAGCTTGTGAGAGTGGCACCTGCAAAACACTAGACTTTAATGGCTTCGTTAAAAGTTTATGATGATTTAAAAAAAAAGAAGAGAAGTTGAGGTAGTTTTTTTGCAAAATAATCTTAGGTATTGCAGAAGGGTAAGAAGAAGAATGCAAAGAAGAATGCGAAGAATGCGAAGAATGCAAATGCGAAGAAGAATGCGAAGAAGAAGAATGCGAAGAATGCGAAGAAGAAGACAAAAAAAGAAGAAGAATGCAAAGAAGGAGGAAGAGAAGAAGAATGCAAAGAAGAAGAAGAATGCGAAGAAGAATGTGAAGAAGAAGAATGCGAATAATGCGAAGAAGAAGACGAAGAAGAAGAATGCAAAGAAAAATGCCAAGAATGCAAAGAAGAGGAAGAAGAATTCAAAGAAGAAGAAGAAAAAGAAGAAGAAGAAGAAGAGGCATTAGGTCTTCAAGGTAAAACATGAGCACAATCTTTACTGTCATCTCCATCAAATCTGTATGCAGCATTTTTCTGGGTTGTTTTCATTGTTGTTCAGACCGTTTTAAATCCATCAACCAAATTGTGGTACTGTCCTAGTTTAGAAACTCTAAATATCTCTGCAATATTTCTTACAACTATGTGGTTTTCTGGCACTGAAATGGCAGTAGTTCTTATTTCTCACAATTTATTTTCAAAAAAGTTGATACACATAGTTATGCATATTATGTGAATGCATGGATAAGTCTATAATGTAGATTTTACTTCTGGATATATTCAGTGAGACTTAAGAATCAAAGGTACCCAGATTTTTGCTTATTTCAATGAACACAGGCAAGAGTGTTTCTTTAAAATTGATGAATATCGCTGAGAACAGCAAAAGAGATATTAGCTCTGTAACAAGGTTGAAAAAAGAAAGATAGAAAGAAAGAAAGACAGAAAGAAAGACAGACCGACAGAGAGAAAGAAAGAAAGAAAGAAAGACAGACAAGCAGACAGACAGACAGACAGACAGAAAAGAATGGTGTCTACCAAGAGACTGTTTTCCACGTTCACCACATTCGTCTTCCCTCCCCTGATTGTTCATGTTCACGCAAGTTGTGTCCCTTTTTCTGTCTGCGTCTCTCTCTCTCTCTCTCTCTCTCTCTCTCTCTCTCTCTCTC
>CM054136.1:84681319-84683819 GCA_028751875.1 Rapana venosa | reverse complement strand
AAAAGAAAAATACAATAAAGAAAATAAAAGAAGAAAGAAATCAAAAGGCATCGCTTTATTTGTTTTGGGATTTATTTATTTATCTTTAGTCTTTTTCAGCAAATTTAAAACACAAACTACAATACCTTTCATTTTGGTACAAAAAATGCCTAAAAAGTCATGTTGACAACGTTAATAATCCAACTCGAAAACCCAAATCCCACAACATGATGAATCCTAACAGACACACAAGCAAACAACAAAGGAACAATCTAACAAACAAACAAACAGATCAACAAAAATCCAACGCATAGTATCACAAATCTCTGCACTGATTGCAACCACAGCCCACTGAATAAAAAAGTAATCGAATTCCCATGGATCCTATCAACACCATTTCCTTCCTAAGGTTCTGTTTAAATAGGAGACGTGTTTAGTTTGTTTGTTGCTTCTATTGTTTGTTTACTTCCACGATCTTTTAAATAAAACATACCTCTTCTTTTAAATCTGGCAGTCTTGTTTTCTGCATCCGATAGAGAAGATGATATAACTATATGTTTATTCCTCCGTGTCAGTAGAAGGCAACCAAATCCCCAAAATCAATAAAAGCAAACAAAAACGAAACAAAAGAAAAGCTAGTTGCTGTTCTTGTGTATGTCCCAGTTTATATATATATATCTTGACGGTCGCCGTTTGTCACACTGTAGGCTACTTCATGTGCATGCCTGGCTGTTGGTTATGGGTTTTTGTTTGTTTGTTAGTTATGTTATTGCTAGTGCCTTTTCTCTTGAGTGTACTGTTAATTGCCCTGCTAGTGTGTGCCCGGACGCAAGTGTGTGCCTCTACAGTGCGATAGGTATCTCTGGTAAATTTATTTGCGCTTTAGAAATGCTCATTATCATTGTTGTTGTTGTTGTTGTTGTTGTTATTATTATGTGCTGTGTGTGCATGTGTATAATTGCGTATGGTATGAAAGCGCATTGAGTCATTGCTTTGAGAAATGTGCTATATAAATGCTATTCATTATTATTATTATTATTATATTTTATAAAAAATTTTTATACCACTTAAAGTCACGAGATTTCTCTACATGAAATTCGGGCTATTTTCCCCGGGGGGCTTAACGCTCTGGGGTCACCCAGAATATGCACTCTGACTCATTCACACCACCCGGGAATCACTGCGAGATTGAAATTGCACACTGAATGAAACGTTTGCGTAGATGACTGTTTTTAAGTACTTCGCCATAATATAGGCAGCCATACTCCGACTTCGGAGGATTTTTTGGTTCTCTTTTAAAGAAGAGTTCAGGTTGTTATGTTAAGAGATTGTCATAGTTGAAGGCAATTTTAACACATTTTACAACATAATAACATTTTTAGTGCAGGCCTTAATAATTAGCTGACATCAATAACTGACACAGCTTCTGGCCTGGGTCAGAACAAGCTAGTGGAGCTTTCTCTTCAAAACAGTACAGGGACAGACAGACATTTTTGTGCCAGTGGTGCTCCGAGGAGCGTTGTGTCCTTATGTGGCAATGATCGTAAAGTGGACAGGCTCAACAGAGATAAGAACTTCGGATACACACCCCCTTCAGTTTTTGCTTTTTTCCCCTTCTGTTTTCCTATATTATCACTCTTGGAATCATACCGCGCGCACTAAGGCATCCACAGAAATGAATACCCCCTTTTTTCTGAAAAACTAGCCTCTGACTCAAAACTCATGTGATTTTTTTGCACACATTCGGTAGGTTTTGCTTAGTTGTCCGCAAAACACTGTTACCCCCTCAGTCTTTGGTCATCTCCTAGCTAGCTAACCGCAATGTCCACGTGTGAGGTCAACACTGTAGGAACACAAGCGATCCTCATTTGATGAGGATCCCCAAAGTCCTTCGGATGAGACTATAAACCGAGGCCCCGGGTGCGAATGCACGCAGAACATCTTGCGCACACGTTAAATCCTGTTCCGCTTTTCGTAAGAGTAGGCCATTGTGTGCCGGTGGGAAGAGATGACAGAATTTACAAAACCGCATACACACGATGCAAAAAAAGCACGTAAGTGCTTATTTTATTATCCTCGATATAAAAGAATTTAAAAAAACAGATCATTTCCAACTTTCTAGTGATACCTGGTATTGATCGGTGTCCTCAATCCCCAAAACAAGTACACATTGCATTTTTTCATAAATTACAAAAATGTGTAAAAACCAACACAATCCCCCCCCCCCCCCCACCCCCCCACCCCGACTAACACTCTATAGAAGATACTACATGACCCACAAGCTAATGCAGGAGTGTAACCTTCTCTCCCGGTGTGCAAGCTTCCCGTGGAAACTTCCGGTAGATTGCTACATACTGGACTCGGTAAGGGAGTAATGGTTTCACAATCATGACTGCGGTTGTATTTATTCAATATCGTTTTCACTGCCATTAATCCTTTATTGTGTTCACAGCCGTGTTGATATGAACTGATGTGATAAGCTGTTTGAACATTATTTCCAGATACTTTTTGACAAGGTTCG
>CM054136.1:84653819-84676319 GCA_028751875.1 Rapana venosa | reverse complement strand
CTATATCAGCGTCTCTGATACCAGTCACCTGTTGCCCATTCTGGCACCACTCTAACCATCATTTCTGCTACATCTGTAGTAGTATACACACAATTATAACGACCAGTCTTGTATTGTTAATTGTTAATTGGCCGCCAAATACTAACAACAATATCAGTGTCCCTTTTTTGCGCTACATCTAAAGCATTCAGTTATGCTTGTCTGGTAAGAAAACGAGAGAGACCTAAAAGTAACCGTCCGTTTGAGACAAAAACTAAAGTATGCTGAGTTGCATGAGATTGGCGAATTTGCTACATACATCTTTAATACAAGGCAACACAGCCTGCTGAAGAATTTATTCATGAACAAAGTTGGTTATGGTTCAAGCTATGCCAGTACATATCTCTATTCTGTAGCAGGTCATTGCTCTGCTGTTGAAAACATAGCAAACTACACAAAAGTAAAACAAGCGAAATCAGAAATAAGCAAAATCAGAATAAGCGAAATCAGAAATAATCGATATCAGAAATAAGTAAAATCATAAATAAGCGAAATAAGAAGTAAGCAAAATCAAAAGAAACCAAATAATAAAGAAGTCAAGAAAATATGAAGAAATGGACGAGCAACCAAAGCTCTAACTGGCAGCCATGTTTCTTGCACTGGCTACCATATCCCTAAACAGCGTGAGACTCAATCTCAGCAAGAAGAAGGAAGGTGGCAGGGCGGTTAAGACGTTCACCTGTCTGACAAGTAAACACCGAGGTTCTGATTTCCATTCCCAGCTTTTCCCTTTCTTCCCAGTTTGACGAAAAATTGAACTGAATATCACAGTCCTTCAAATGAGACAATCGACCAAGGCCCAGTGTGTGCAAATATACGCAGAATAGCTCGTGCATACGTTAAAGCCCGTTCCACCTTTCGAAAGAGTAGGCCATTTTTTGCTGATAGGAACAGACGACAACATTAAGAAAAACCAGAAAAATACATGCACACAGGTATCGTGTTGAAAAACATCCTTGAAGTCGGAATACTGCTGCCTCAATGTTGAAAGTGGAGGGGGGGGGGGGGGGGATAGACGGTTGCATACACAAAAAAGTCTCACCATTGCTGACCCCCAAAACTTTAACCAAGGAAAGAAACCCAATCTCAGCAAGAAGCTTTTCTTTCTTTCTGTCTTTTTTCTCTTAGAGGATAATGGTGATGGTGGTGGTGGTGGTGATGGTGGTGGTGGTGATGGTGGTGGTGGTATGTGTGTGTGTGTGTGTGAGGGGGGGTAGGGGGGGTATTCAAATTGCCTTATTGGCTACACGAGAAACAAAGTGACTCCCAAAGATCTGCTATCATCACCTCTCAACGCGTGTTGTCTAAGTAGGTAGCTCAAATGACGTAAGCAGCGGTAGTAAAGGGTGGACGTATGCCCCCAGGGCTGGCTGATAACCGCTAGTACACATAGGTTAGACAGGGGTCACTGTTCTCTCATGCGGTCAGGAATTTCCACAGCATCAATAATTATCATCTTTTCCCCTTTCTTTGAGGGTTATTTAAGAAACACGTACTCAACAACGATGGATATTTTGCCATGATAGCATCCTTCAGCCTCGGAAGACTATGGAGTTGCGCTCTAGGTGTTCATTCTGATACAGTAGCGTCGGCTGTGGCTGGCCAGTCCCACACGGAAATGACAGACAGTGCCTATGGCAGAGGGCACAGATGAAGTCTGACACTGGTCTGTCTGCCTGGGCTTGTAAATAGGTGCTGATTTCTCTCCCATGTTTATGCCTGTCATAATTGTTCATATCAAATTATACAGAGTATGTAGAGGTTTATGGAAATTATTGATAGATATGGTAGTTTTCAGTCTGCGATGACCACCTCGCAGTCGTCAAAGGCTGACCTATCACTGTCGTGAATGGTAGGCTTGATAGACGCCATTCTGCTGGAACAGAATTAGAACGAGCACAAATTATACATAACTAACGTGATTGAGAAGCAGAATGTGGCATTTTTTTCTGTTTAGTGACCTCATGGTGATCTAGCATCGACGTCAGTTTTTTCTTCTTCTAGAGAGTGACTGTTGTGATAGTACTATAAAATGAGCCATGATAGAGATGCCTGTGATACAGGTTCCGCCTAGAATATTTTTTCTATTGCATGGAAGTTAGCTGTTGTGCCAGTCAAATGTCTGCTAAATGGATTTATTATAGGTCGTGTAGTATTCATGGAGTATTTCGGGGGAAGGGGGGGGGGGGGGGATAACTTACAAGAAAAAAAAACCCTCCAGAAAGTATAAATTCTATGTTTTGCTGCCATTGAAACTATCTTTTTTGTAGTTTAAACATGCTTTAGGAGGAAAAAGGAAATAAACAAAGTTTCCTTTTAGTAAAAGATCCCTTTTTTTAGTCTTCCACATTTTAAAGGAGAATGCAAAGAAGGGAAAGAATATGCAGGAGAAGAGGAATACAAAGAAGAGGCAGAAGCAGAAGAAGAAGCAGAGGAAGGAGGAGAAGAAGAAGAATTGTGAAGAATTGCGAAGAATTGCGAAGAAGAAGAAGAAGAAGAAGAAATTGCGAAGAAGAAGAAGAAGAATTGCGAAGAATGAAGAAGAAGAAGAAGAAGAAGAAGAATTGCGAAGAAGAAGAAGAAGAAGAAGAAAGAAGAAGAAGAAGAAGAAGAAGAAGAAGAAGAAGAAGAAGAAGAAGATGATGAAAAAGAAGAAGAAGAAGAGGCAGAAAAATGCAATGAGTGAGAAGAAGAAGAAGAACAACAACAACAACCACCACCACCAAAAGAACGAGAACACCTGCACCAAGAACAACAACAAGGTCAACAACAACTAGTCAGTCAAAAACAAACTGCTTCATTCACCATACTTCTCACATCATTCTATTTCTAATCTCTCAACCAAGCTAATATCACTACCGATAACAAACTAATCAAGCACCACCACAAGCAAAACACACATAATATACAAACCTCCCCCTCCCCCCCCACCCCCACCCCCATAAATCAATTCTCAAATAATGAACGTTGAAACAAGTCAACATCAATCTACATACAGCAAAGCACTGTCAGTACCAGAGAGAGGATGACAGGTGTTATGTGAACTGAAGACTCGCAGACCAGGAAAGAAGTTGAGAAAGCGTCTGAAGCGTGACTTGGTGCTGTACGTGATCTGTTTATACGCCTTCCCTTTCAGACTTGTCCATTTTTGTATGACATTCTCTCATGCTCCTGTCATTACTTTCTGAATAATGGCAGCACGTGCCAACTCTACACTGTTATTACTTGACGGACAGTTTTCCAGTTTCTTCACACAAAAAAATATTGACTGGTTGGTGTGCAACATAATCTACCTGCATTAAAATATATTATGAAAGACATTTTCATTCAGGAAGGAGAAGATTGTAAATAATGCGAAGAAGAAGAAGAAACAAAATGCAAAGAAGAAGAATGGGGAGAAGCAGATGAAGAACAAGAAGAAGAATTGCGATAAAGAATTTGAATAAGAAGACGAAAAAGAATAAGAATTGCGAAGAAGAAGAAGAAGAATAGCGAAGAAGAAGAATTGCGAAGAGGAAGAAGAAGAAGAAGAAGAAGAAGAAGAAGAAGAAGAAGAAGAAGAAGAATTGTGAAGAAGAATTTGAAGAAGAAGAAGGAGAAGGAAAAGAAGAAAAAGAAGAAGAAGAAGAAGAAGAAGAAGAAGAAGAACAAAAAGAAGAAAATTCTCCCCCTTCTCTCGTTGTTCCTCCCTCTCTAGTATTCTCTGTGTCTCTGTTTCAGTTTATTTCTCTCTGTGTCTCCGTCTTTCTGTCTGTCTCTGTCTGTCTGCCTATGTATTTCCGTCTGTCTCTGTCACTGTCTCTGTGTCTGTCTGTCTGTGTCTGTCTGTCTCTGTCTCTGTCTGTCTCTCTCCTTCCCTCCCTCCCCCACCCCCACGTGTCTTTTTTTTCTTATCTCTCGTGTCTCTCTTTGTCTGTCTCTCTGTCTTCCTCTGTATTTCTATCTGTTTGTTTCTTCATCTCTGTCTGTTTGTCTATATGTCTGTCTCTGTCTGTTTGTCTCTGTCTGTCTGTCTCTGTCTGTCTGTCTCTGTCTGTCTGCACCTGTCTGTCTGTCTCTGTCTGTTTGTCTGTCTTTATCTCACTCTGTGTAATAAAAAAAAATCAGTAGTGTAATAGATTCGTGCTATTATTATATATAAGCAGATATGCAAATCACAGGGTAGAGAACGCACAAGCATTGATTATGCTAAACGCGTTGAGGCCTGTAGGCCATCAAGATAAGATGATGAGCACAGAGATAAACCAATCAACTTGCAAATAGGAAAAAAACACCCAAACAACTATGTTATCGTTTACATAATCTATATTAGATAAAATGAAGTTTTGTGGGAGATCTTGGCGGAGAGTGACTCTGAGGCGCTTGATCTGGGAGATCGTATTATTTATTTATTTCATTTCATTTTATTCCTTCATATCGAGGATAATGGAATAAGCACTTATGTGCTTTTTTTACATCCAGTCCCCGTGTGTATGCGGTTTTGTAAATTCTGTCATCTGTTCCTACCGGCACACAATGGTATACTCTTACGAAAAGCGGAACAGGATCTAACGTGTGCGCAAGATGTTCTGCGTGCGTTCGCACACGGGGCCTCGGTTTATAGTCTCATCCGAAGGACTATTGGGGAGAGTGGAGTCCGCACTGATATTAACTCCAGGGGAAAACATCTCCTTGAACGGGAATCGAACCCGGGTCGTCAGACTGCGAGCGGAAGGTTCTAACCACTAGGCTATCCCGCCCACCCCTATTAAGCTCATCAATAATGAATAGATACACCAGAAACCTCAAACGGTATGTTGGAGGATACCTTTAAGTGCAGATACAAGTCAAGGCGATAAATGAGTTTTGTAAAATGTCTACGAAACAAGATCAAATGGCCTGACCAGAACTGTTTTCTGTGGAATTGTTGCAGAGAAAGAGACAAAGAGGGTAAGACAGACAACATAAACAGAGGACATTTGACTGTACCCGGAACTCTGCAGGAGAGGGTTGAGATCTGTGATTTACAGATACCTTGTTTTTAGTCTTCTTCATTGAACTCTCAGACAGCAGCTATTACTGTCTGTCATATGAGCGAAAATGCGTTGCACTGCCCCTAAGCGCCTGACAAGTCAGGCCCAGCACATCCGACATTGCCGTGGGAGAGGATTGTTATTTCTTAAGTCTTTCTGGGGTAAAAAAGGGCAAGAGAATGGACCAAGAAGGCACAAAAGAGACCAGAAGGAGGTGAAAGGGAAAAAACAAACAAACGAGCAAGGCAGAAAGCAAGAGAGGGATAGAGAAGAGGGAAATCTTAGAACAGAATTTCCAGAAGGTGGGGATGCTATTTTATTTATTTTTATTCATTTTTTATTCTTTTATATCGAGAATAATGGAATAAGCACTTGTGTGCTTTTTTGCATCCAGTCCCCGTGTGTATGCATTTTTGTAAATTTATTCATTATTATTATTATTATTATTATTATCATTATTATTATCATCATCATTATGTATTAAGCTATTCATACTGACAGACACCCCCTGTCTCCTGGCATCTCCACAAAGGACCTCGATTGTACCAACAACACTGAGAAATAAGGTTGGGAAACGATGATGCACATAAACCTTGTTTTTGTTGTTGGTCACACAGCTAAGATAAAACATGAGATTTTAGGCCGCTAAAATCTTCTGCGCAGTGCTCTACTGATTCTCACCCAATGTGAGCTACAGAACACAATAATTGTGCTTGAAGCACGTGTTAAAATCTGCCTTCATTCGCAAAGCTTCTGATGCTCTTCTTTTGATGCTTTGCAGTGTGGGTTTTATTTCATTATTAGAGAGAGGAATAAAGTGGCGAAGAAAGTCGTGTGATGACGAAGCATTATACTGAAACACATTGACGCGAAACTGGGATAAGATAACGATGTTGACATTTGCTGTAATAGCTCGTGTCCGCCGGTTATCTATATAGTTCAATAGACACGTTTATAATAATTATAACAATAATCATATTGTTTGGGGATCATCCCTGTGACCAGACACAGCCCATAACCGAGATTTGAACTGCTGCTGTTTTTTTAGTACGAGTGGGAGTTTGTCATCGTCAGGTCGGTTCAGTCTTCTATGTTCACTGTTCTCTCTCTCTGTACGTCTGTTTGTCTTTCTGTATGTCTGCCTGTCTGTCTGTCTCTTTTTGTCTCTGTCTGTCTTTCTCTGTCTCTGTTTCTGTCTGTTTGTCTCTTTCTGTCTGTCTGTCTCTGTCTCTCTATCTCTGTGGTCTCTCTGTCTGTATCTTTCTCTCTGTCTCTCTGTCTCTTTCTCTCTGCCTGTCTGTCTGTCTGTCTGTCTGTCTCTCTCTCTTTATATATATCTTCACATACATACATACATACATAGATAGAGAGAGAGTGTGTGTGTCTGTCTGTTTGTGTGTGTGCTTCCTTCTATTTCTCTATATCCTTTTTTCGTATTAAAACGCAAACACCCAGACCTGTCATTTTAAAAAAACAACAACAACAAAATATGGAAAGAGTACACTTGAAATATGGAAAGATGACAACTGTGCTTCATCCAGCCCACTGTAGCCTTGCCAACTGCTTTAGAAACTAACTTTTGAAGTCATAGTGCATTCAACGACAACAACAACAAAAAAGAAAAGAAATGTATTGTGAAGAAGAAACCTCACACATTTACCTACAAGTTTAACAATAAACTTGGAACTTATGTGTCTGGGTTGCACACCCGTAGAGTATATTTTTAAAACTGTTCCCTTGTTTGTTTTAGGATGTAGGTTTATATAATGTTCTCTTATAATAATAATAACAATAATAATAATATTTTGTTGGGTGTTTGTTTCATGTTGTTTTGTTTTTTCTATCACATTTCTTAGCAGTTGACTTTTCTTTTCAGGGCGAAGTTTACTTTTGTTTCGTTTTCATTCACTTATTCGACTTTTTCTGTCTTTTTCGGGTTTTTTGCTGTTGTATGTTATCCAGCCTTGACAGTTTTGCAATTTTTTAGCTTATCTTTTTAAGCGCTTTATACACGCACACACCCACACAAAACCGTCTCTTATCACTTATAGCGAACAAACGTTAAATACAAGAACGAACACCCACAAACACACACATGCGCGTGCACGCACGCGCGAGCACGCACACCCCCACACACATACGCTCGCTCTCTGTGTCTTCACACACACGCTCACACACACACATAAACACACGCACACACACGCTCGCACACACACATTCACACACACACACGCACACGCAACACACGCGCGCGCGCGCGCACACACACACGCATAATATATATATATTATTTATATATATATATATATTTATATATATATTATATATATATATATATATTTTTATTATATATTATATACATATATATATATGCGCGAGCGTGCACGCAGAGAGGGAGAGAGAGAGGGGGGGGGAGAGAGGGGAGAGAGAGAGACACACACACAGACAGCGACAGACAGACACAGACAGACAGACACAGAGAGTGAGAGAATAGAGTTAAGAAACGAGCAAACATCTAGAAAAAAGAAGCAACACATACCCTAAGAAGCTGAAAAAAAAAAGAAAAATGTCAGTGGGGGGGGGGGGGGGGGGAAACCCCAAAATCGTTGATTTCTTTACATTGTTTTTCTCGAGTTCTGTGGCTCAACTTTTCAAGCAGATCTAAACTATTGGATAAGCAGCAACATGAAGATTGAATTGATTGATTTCCCGTCGTTCTGGTGGCCAGTGATGCACGCGGCGTAACATTTCAATCATCAAGTGTACAGAAACAGATTGCAGTTGTGCATGAGCTGTATAGAACAAGGCCGCAGAAACAAAGGCAGGGGTATCCTAAGATGATATATAATTAGTCATCATTATCACCGTCATCGTCCTCATCATCGTCATCATTATCGTCTTCGTCGTCAATGTCGGCATCATCATCATCGTCATCATCGTCTTCTTCATCATCGTAGTCGTCATCATCGTCGTCATCGTCATTAATTATTATTATTATTATTATTATTATTATTATTATTATTATTATTATTATATAATTAATATAAATAATAATGATAATAATCGTCGTCGTCATCATCATCATCGTCGTCATCATCATCATCGTCGTCGTCGTCATCCTCCTCCTCCTCCTCCTCCTCCTCCTCTCATCATCATCATGGCCTAAGATTCAGTGGATGTGACATAGGGGATAACGGATTTAATGTCAGTCTGTTGGAAAATAAAACTTGGTCTGTCTTGAAGTCATTATATCTTAGACAGAAAATCGACGGATCGCAGATCGTATCTCAGTGGATAAGACCTCTCGACTTCAATCCTGTGGTTCTATGAAGTCGTGGGTTCGAATCTCAGCGGCGTCTGGTGAATTAAGTGTGAGAATTGTTAACATCTCCAAGCCAGGTCAACTTGAAGTGCAGACCTGCCAGTGCCTTAATTTTGTTGTGTATATACACACGCAAAAGATCAAATACGCGCGTTAAAGAACCCGCTCTCTTCAGGCGAAAAGGTGGTTAGAGGCCAAACACGTTCCAAATAAATATTCTTCTCCTTCATCGAACGCTCGTACAGCAACTATTGTTGTCTGTTATAATTATGAGCAAAATTGCGACACGCTGCCGTTAAGCGCCTGACAAATCAGGCTCAGCGCATCCGACTTCATGATAAGAGAGAATTGTTCTCTTTTAAGTCTTTCTGGAAAAAGAAGTGCAGGAGAATGGACCAAGAAGGCAGAACATAGACGAGAAGGGGATGACAGGTAAAAAAAAAAGAAACAAAGCAGAAGCAACGAGACTGATAGAAAAGAGGAAATGTCTAGCACAGAATTTCCAGAATTTGGGGATGCTATTTATACTGACAGGTCTCCGGCATCCCCATGGGGAAAATAAAGTAGTATAACATCTTCAATATCTTTACCAGCAGTCAGTTGTCTTTGCCTGTGTGCCAGCTTGGCTCGGGGAACTCGCCTAATTTAACAATGCTGTCCTACCTAATTTACCAACTGAAAAATGCAAATTACTGCCAATTAAAGCTTAAGTTTAAAGGTGTCTCATAACCTATGTGGTCGTAGGGGAGCGAGGAGTCAGAGACCTCAGATTCTCCAGGAGCCAGCATATTGAAGGCGGTGCCCATCTCCTCTCCCTAGCTGCTTTACCTTCCCCGACCCTAAAGAGGGCAGGTAACCAGTTTCAGCTGGGTGAACTGGGGGACTGTAACTGAAGCTAAGGA
The DNA here is from genome assembly GCA_028751875.1 of Rapana venosa. Classification (NCBI taxonomy): domain Eukaryota; kingdom Metazoa; phylum Mollusca; class Gastropoda; order Neogastropoda; family Muricidae; genus Rapana; species Rapana venosa. Next base: position 84,667,044 of record CM054136.1, on the reverse strand, counting down.
ACGCGAACGGTCACCCATGCACTCGGTAACCACGCTCGACGCTGCTTAGCAGTGGCTTTGGGGAAGGCGAATCCTCTGACAGTCTTGCGATTTATCTAAAAACTTGTAAATGCGATTTATATGCTTATAGATACATTGAAAAATAGGCGAGGTTTGCTTTTTTTAGTTCAATTGAGTCATTAATTAAAATTACCAGGTCACAAAGGGATGCACCACAGTTTGTTAATGGCATGTCCACATATAGAAAATGTATATATCCTTTCAAGTCTTTAAGAAAAAAAACATTTTACACGCAGTCCCAAAGTTCAAGAGGGGACTCTATTTATCACAGTTGTATAAGTTGTGTAGACTTTTTTTTTTAGGGGGGGGGGGGGGGGGCAGATATCCTTATAATTTGCATCTTTAAATTTATCTAAAAATTCACTCGCTGGTTTAAAACTTTTTGTATTATCCAGAAAGTTGGGTGGTCTTACCAGTTTTCCCATTTTTAACTGTCTTTTTTACATGTACAATATCTATTTAATTTTGTTCACTGGAGACTTTTTTCCTTCCTTTCTTTCTTTAATTCTTTCTTTTTTTTTACCTTCTGTCTGTCTGTCTTTCTTTCTTTCTTTCTTCAGTCGGTTTGTCTTTTTTGTTCTTTCTTCCATTCTTTCCATACTGCCCCCATAGACACACAGGGGACATGTTGGTATAATATCATGCCCACCTTCTGGACATTTCGTGCTAAGAATTCCTTACTTTCTATCACTCTCTTTGTTTCTGCCTTGTTCCTTTTTCTTCCTGTCACCTCCTTCTTGTCTGTTTTTGTGCCTTCTTGGTTCATTCTCCTGCCTTTTCTAAAAAACAGAAATACTTCAAAGATAACAATTCTCTCCATGCCCGTCAGATGTGCTGGGCTTGACTTGCCAGGCACTCAGCGGCAGCACAACGCATTTTCGCTCATGTAACAGACAACAATAGTTTCTGTCTGAATGTTCGGCGACGAAGAATATCCATACTCTTTGATGTTTATCATCAATTTATAACATCTGATTCAGATAAAGTGAAAATGCTTTTAAAAGGTGACGTTAAAAACAATGAGCGACATCAAATATGAATAATGATTATCTATATAAAAAGAGAAAAAAATCAATCTACTCGCTTATTTTTCCTTTGAGCCTGTGGTGCTCTCCCATGTTGAAGTACGTGGCAAGGTAAAAACTAGTTAACTCCCTTGGAGAAAAGAAACCTTAAGCTCTTTCTATGTCTTCCCATGCAGGGAAAGAGAGACTTTTTTCCGAGGATAATGGAATAAGCGCACATGTGGTTTTTTACATCAAGTCCCCGTGTGTATGCGGTTTTGTAAATTTTGTCATCTGTTCCCACCGGCACACAATGGCCTACTCTTTCGAAAAGCGGAACAGGATTTGACGTGTGCGCAAGATGTTCTGCATGTGTTCGCTCAGCTGGGCTCGTTTATGTCTCATCGAAGGGGAAGGTAGAGAGAAGAATGGAGAGAAGAGAGAGAGTAGAGCAGAGCAGAGGAGAGAGAGAGAGAGAGAGAGAGAGAGAGAGAGAGACAGACAGACAGACAGACAGACAGGACAGAGACAGGCAGACAAGACAGACAAACAGAGAATGAATGCAGTCAGCCACAGAGGTACAAACCAGACAAGGCGTCAAATTCCCTCAGTCAGGGAACCTGACGGGAATTCAAGACCAGATAACTCTACACTCTTGCTCCCCACCTCCACCCCCACCCCCAATCCCACCCACCCATCCACCCCCTCATGGAGAGTTATTCCCCCTAACTGAAGCACCAATTTGGATGGAAGTTGTGAGACCGTTGGACAAGCAGACGACTGTGAGCAGTGTGTCTGCTTCAGTAGACGTCAGGGCTAATGAATGGAAGGAATGTGTCCCAAATGACTGTCAGTTAGCACTGAATGCTGTTCTGGTGGTCTACAGCTAATGCACCTGCATAAAAAGCAAAAAAGTCCGGGTTCAAAGTGTGTGTGCGTGTTAGTTCGATTCTTGTAGGTACCCCCAAAATTTTACCCCATTCACTAGATTCTGATGGTGGTCTGTGTGCTAGTCTTTGGATGAGACAATAAACCGAGGTCCAGCATGCAACACGTTAAAGAACCCGTGACAGTAAGAGTGTGTTCCTTGCTCATTTATTTAGAAAAAAGCCAATCATAGAGAAACACAAGCAGAAAGGACAGAAATACAAACAACTGGTGGTGCTGCTCCTGAGACAATGGGCTCTTCTCCCTGGGGAGAGCGGCCCGAATTTCTACACAGAGAAATCTTAACAAAAATACAACATGGAACCAACGAGGCTTCATGTGGAGCAAGGCTTTGTGCTATTGTAAGGTTGAAGTTTGTGGGTGTAGGATAAACCAGACACATTGTCATATCAACTTAGTCCAGGCCATACGCAAACTTAAGCCAGAAGTACCTTTTTTTTTATCCCACCAGCCACCCTCTCTTTTGGGGATACATGCAGCAAGAAACTGAATGTAAATGTGATCTCTCTGGGTGACAGTTGCTACTAATAACAGAGTCTGAGAAAAAAATCTAGGTCTTGTTGGATGAGTATGGTTGCTGATAAAGATCATGTATAGTCATAGCTGACCTTGACCTGACTTCTCTCCCGCCTCCACGACTCCCTAAGGAGTCATGGAGACAGTGCACTGGCTTGTCAGACAGGTGGCTTAGGAAAAGTGAGCTGGACAGAGCCTGTCGTTCTAAAGCTTGATCTAGTTTCAAAAGTTTTGTCATAAGGGTTTTTTGTTTGTCAAAGGTAAAAGAGGGGGTGGGGTATTTTCTTTTCTTCCGTTAGAGCTTTGAGGTTCCTCAATGGTGAGGTTTTATGTGCCTTAACTCCACCTTAAGCAACTTACACGGAGACGAACAATTTTTATTCGTTCCTCGTCTTGAGATGCAAGGTTCACCAATGGAGAGATTTTGAGTATGCAGCCGTTTTTGTACACCATGAAGGTAGCCATATTTTAACTTCGGGGATGTATGCTGGGTATGTTTGCAATTTCCTTAACCCACCGAACACTTACATGTATTAAGGGATTTTAACGAGCCTATTTGATCTTCTGCATGTGTACATACTCGAATGGATTTAAGGCACTGGCAGATCTGCACTTTAAAGGTAACCTGGAATATCGAAAAAATCCCCACCTCCCCTTAATTCACCAGACACCGCCTAGAATCGAACACACGACTTCATAAACCCATGGAATTGAAATCCAACGGTCCTAACCACTTGACTATGGCGTCCGTCGTGTATATGATTATTTGATTGCCATGATGCCACCGGCTAAAGACGGGTGTGCACTGTTGCTGAGCCAGACAATGATGAACTGCTCAGAAGTAGTTCTTCTGATCCAGCAAAAACCTGGGTCTACAACTGCCACTGAATTAACCCTCTTGCAGTCGTGGCGGGAGCAGAAAGGAGCACTTGGACATCATACTGGTGTGTACAAACAGAGATAAAACAGGAACGTGTGATGATACTTTTTTTCCTCAGGTGTTGATGCCATGGTCAGGCATGGAAAAGCTGCTGGTAAGGAATTTCCCTTCCATGGTCCAATAATCTTCCAGCAATGTTTGGAGAAGCTGGCACCACTTCCAATCACGCTTAATTGTGTATCTAAACTAGGAGAAAGATTCTGAAGACTGTTAAATTGTCTTAGCTATATCCTAACGCAGGAAGATTCAATAGTTATATCATGAAGCTGAACTTTACCAGGTTGGCAACTTAATGCTCTAAAATGCAGAATATTTTTGTTTTGCAAAAATAAACTGTTTTGGTACCACAAAGACCTAGATACAGTTAGGTATTTGGATTTCCTTTTGTTATCTCTGCATTATAAACTTGAAAACCCATACAAGAACGTGTGATTGCCTTAGTTTCATAGGCCAACAGTTTTCATTGTTTGTATTGATGAACCGCGATGTTTTGAGGAATCTAAACCGTGTTGCTGAAAATTTCCCTTGGGGAATGAAGGTCACAATCATGGAAAACATGTTTGTATACAACCTCAAAAAGTATGGGTGTAATACAGACACAGATACAGACATAGATACACACTGACTCACACACACACACTGACTCACACACACACACCAGACACACTGACTACACACACACACACACACACACACACACACACACACACACACACAAACACACACACACACACTGACTGTCACACACACTGTATATTTTTGTCTCTCCATTTATCTTGTCTCTCTGTTTCTCTGTCTCTCTGTCTCTCTCTCCATGTCTGTCTCTCTGTACGTGTCTGTCTATGTGTCTGTCAGTCTGTCTCTCTCTGTCACTCTGTCTCTCTCTCTCTCACTCTGCATGGCTGTCTACCACTACTCATGACTCCAGCATTATGGCGAACACACACGAAAAAAAACCCACTGCCGCCAAACTAGCAAGGCACGCATAATAATAATTATGATCTCAATAACAAGGTTGTTTATGTTCGGAGTCTCTTGACAGTGCCATAGACTTAATGACAAAAAGTCGGTCGGTTAATACTTTACTGCAGGTAATCTGAGAGACTGTTCAATCAAATGACTTCGGCCCCAGGTGGTTTGTATGCCTCGGGGTTTGATTAACAATGCAGCATACGTGTCAACAGCAGGATCAGATAAGGATATGACAGTCCTGTCTTGATAGTTACAGTCTTTTGTCTTCATAGCATCAGAAGTGTCATCTTCAGCCTGTATCATCAGCATGTATAAGGATATACGTACGAACATAGATACACAGATATACAGATACATACATACATATACACATACATGAATGCATGCATACATACATACATACATACATACATACATACATACATACATAAAACATCTTTCTCTCCCTCTCTATATCTGTCCCTGTTTCTGTCTCTTTCTTTCTCTCTCTGGCTCTCGGTTTGTCTCTCTGTCTGTCTCTCGCTCTCTCTCTCTCTCTCTCTCTCTCACTCTCTCTCTCTTTCGCGCGCACGTTCCCCGTCTTTCTCTCTTTTTCAGAGTGTGTGTGTGTGTGTGTTTGCGTGCGTGCGTGTGCTGCGTGCGTGCGTATGTGTGTGTTATGGTTCTTCTGTATCTTTTGTATTGCCTTTCTTTTCTTTTCCTATACTTTTGTTGTTTTGTTTGCTTTCTTTTGTTTGCTTTCTTTCTTTCTTTCTTTCTTTCTGCATGTCTGTCTGTTTGTCTGTCTGTCTTTATTTCTTACTTATTTACTTTCTTTCTTTCTCCCTTTCTGCATGTCTGTCTGTATGTCTTTCTGTCTGTCTGTCTTTCTTTCTGTCTGTCTGTCTGTTTGTCTACCTTTCTTTCTGTCTGTCTTTCTTTCTTTTCTTTCTGTACGTTTGTACGCAAGTGCACCTGCTTTCGTCTGCACTCTTGTCTGCTTATCTGTCAGTCAGCCTGTCTTTCTGTAGCTTCTCATTCCATATGCCTCTCCCCGTTTTGAAAAATGCGATATTGTAAATTCCAAATGTTGAGAAACGTACTCCAAGAAACCCACTCTGGTACTATTGTTCTCCATTTTCTTTAAGAAAGCTACTTTAAAAGTCTGTGTCCTATTTCAGGGCAAAACTGAGTTTGAAAGAAAAGTTCGAATACACTTAAGCAATTTTTTTGGGGGGTATTCAAATGAAAAATATGTCTGGGATCTATACTCAGAGAGTACTTTCAGAACGTTCTGTTCTGATTTCTGCTTTTTCTTTCTTTTGTTTTTGCTGTTGTTTGACTGTGTAATGTTTAAACTATCATATTGCATTATTTGATAGAACTAATTCTAGTTTATTTTATGTAAATCAATTGCATTTTATTCATTTTGTTTATGTTTCGAATTTCATTTCAGTGAAGCATTTTAAATCATAAAAATAACTGTAGGTAACTGAATCGTTCATTACTTTTGGTTGCACGCACGCACACACGCACTCACGCACGTACGCGCGCGGGCGAGCCCGTGCGCCGATCGCTACAACACATGAGGATTTTAATATCATACAGAAAAAAGATCTTTAAAACAAGTAATGGTGTGTTCATGCCTATTAAAAATATAAGCAAACATAGTGTAAAAGAAAGAAAGATAGAAAGGAAGGGAAAGATAGAAAGAACGAAAGAAAGGAAAACAGGAACACAGGAGAAAACAAAGAAAGAAAGAAAGACAGAAAGAAAGAAAGAAGAAGAAGAAAAGAAAGAAAGTTAAAAAATAGAAAGTAAAATAGAAAGAGAGTTAAAAAAAAGAAAGAGACAAACAACAAAAGAGAAAGAAGACATGCACAAAATATCGTAAACAGATTTAAATTCACATAATATGTGAATTCTTACAAATAGCACAAACGAATGATTAAACATGTTATAGTGTAAAAAAAATTAGTCATTTGCTTGTCTTTTTTATCCAGCTTTTCATTAACCCAGATATGGCATAAGCAAACTCAATAAACCATGAATGTTGAATTAAGTTTCCGCCAATCACGAAGCCAATGATGTCAACGCCTTTATTTCAAATCTTCAGACTTCCCCCTTGATATCCCCGGGGGCCTGTCAGTATAAACAACATCCCCACCTTCTGGAAACTCTGTGCTAGGAATTACCTCTTTTCTATCCCTCTCTTTGTTCCTGCCTTGATCCTTCTCTTCCAGTCACCTATGTCTTGTCAATCCTTTGCCTTCTTGGTCCATTTTTCTATCCGTTTTCCAGAAAGTCATAAAATATACCAAATTATATCCAATGCTTAAGTCAGATGCGCTGAGCCTTACCTATCAGGTGCTTAATGGCAGCACAACATATTTTTGCTTATATGACGGACAACAATAGTTGCAGTCTGAGCGTTCAACGAAGAAGAATCACCCCATACACGGAAACAGAAACATTTTGAGATGACATGTATAGTGTTTGGACAAAGAGAAGGTAAAAAAACAAACAAATAAAGTGCATACCTTTAGCCTGAATTGGGAACTACTGGAGAAAATGTCAAGGTAAAAACTTTTTAAAAAATCATGCCATCCTTTAAACGTTATAGCTAGATTACCTTTGAGGAAGAAAGAAAACAAACGGTTGTGTATAAAAAAAACCCCCAACTAGGTCAAGAATAGAATGAAAAATAAAGAATTTACAACCAAAAACACCACCACTAATAACCTACACAAATCAAAATAATGCAATAGGATGAATTCAAAGCAAAACTCTTTCTTTATTTCTTTTGACCTTTCTTTTCTTTCCAATCTTTATCTTTTTCATCTGTTATTTTTGTATTTTCATCAACTTCTTTTGTTTTTTCCCCATTTTTAGAGGATATACATGTTAGCCTATGTGAGTCTCTCTCTCATTCTCTCTCTCTCTCTTTCTCTCTCTCTATTATTATTAAGATGTATCCCTAACGGGCGGGGACTGGATGTAAAAAAGCACATGTGTGCTTATTCATTATCCTCGAAATAAAAGAATTTGTCATTGTCATTGTCATTATCTCTCTCTCTCTCTCTCCCTCTCCCTTCCTTCCTCCCTCCCGACCTCCCTCAAACTTTCCCACCACTCTCTGCTCTCCATCCCTCTTTCACCTTTTCCCCCTTCTTCTCTCTACCATTCTCTCCTATTGTCTGTGTCCTTCACCTTTGTCATTGAAAAACAGACGCTCAGGTGTGTCAGGTTGATTAATAACAATAATAATTTGAAGCTGGACATGTCAAATGGTCACAGTTGTGTTGTGCGCAGTACATTAATATTGTAGCTGGCGATAGCTTTTGCTTCATTAATCCCGATAAGAAAGACCTTTAGAAGTGACTGTACTCACAATAGGACTGGCTAATTATGAAGACAACAGAAGAGTCTCACCTTTCTTCAGTATGCTGTGCTCACAAGCTGGAATAAACCATGTCTGTGGTTCATACTGAAGGACCCCACTGTGGGGTTACAGGGAGCTTGTTAGTATCATTGCCATTCTCATATTCAGGATATTCTATGCGAGGACATCCCTCTTTTTAACCCTATGGTTGTTTGTGCCTTGTTCCTTTCCTTTTTGTCACCTCCTTCTTGTTTATGTTCTGCCTTCTTGGTCTATTTTCCTGCCTCTCCTCCAGAGAGACTTAACCAGTAAAAATTATCGCCCACACTGAAGTTTATTTACTTATTTTATTTCTTTCTTTATTTATACCACTTAAAGGCATGACATTTCTCTGCATGTAATTCTAATTCGGGCTGCTCTCCCCGGGGAGAGCGCGTTGCTACAAGAGCAGCGCCACTTTTTTTTTTTCTGCAACTGTATTTGTTTCCCTATAAGAGTGGCTTGTTTCTAAGAATTTTGCCAGGGACAACTCTCTTGTTGCCATGGGTTCTTTTATGAGTGCTGACTAATTTTGTGTAACACACAGGACCTCGGTTTATCGTCTCATCCGAAAGACTAGTACCCAGAACACCACTCATGGTCTAATGGATGGGAGAAAAGTTTCAGGGCCCAAATGGGGTTCAAACCACCACACACTTACGACTCAGACTTTTCGCTTTCTAGACAGGCGAGCTACCTCTAGACCACTGATGTGTTGAGCCTGCACTGTTAGATACTCAACAGCAGTGCAACACATGTTCTGCTGACACTCACGAATACTTGCTGTCTTTGCATTCAACAAAGAAGAAGAAGAATTACATGATGTGCAGAAACTGTATCAATTTGAGAGGAGATATATGGTCTTTAGTCAAGGGAAAGGTAAACAACGAGAATGTTCCTGAACCTTGTATAGGGAACAGAAGGAAGAACAAATCAAGGCGAAATAAACAAAAATAATGTGATCCTCTCATATTTATAGCTGGCTCGTATTTTACGGAAAACAACCCAAAACAATCTAATAAATCAAAAACTCAACTGAAAATAAAAAAAACAACAACTAATAGAACATATACAGAAGAACATTGATAATACAAGACACTGGAATCTATCCAAAGCAAACCTCTTTCTTTCTTTTCCGTTCTTTATCTATTTCATGTACCTTATTGATTCTCTTTCACTCTCTTTTTGATTGAGGAGGATGTGCTTGTTTGCCTGTGTGAGTCTCTCTCTCTCTCTCTCTCTCTCTCTCTCTCTCTCTCTCTCTCTCTCTCTCTCTCTTATAGTTATGTGTATCAAGTATATGTATTATTTGACAATGTGTAGATTTTTATCTTTATGACTTATTAAGTTTGGTTGTGTTATTTTTCTTGGCTCTGTTGTTGTTCTTGTTGTTGTTGTTTGTCTGTTTTTCTCTTTTTTTCTTCTTTTGTTTATTTTTTCTCTTTTGTTTGTTTGTTTGTTTGGTTAGGGTTTTTTGGGGGGTTGGGGGGTATGTTTTTAGGGTTTTCTTTTATCTGTTTGCTTTGGGGGGGGGGGGGGTTGTTGGGGGGGGGCTGTTTTGAAAAGAGTTATTTCCCCTTGTTTCTATTGTGAGACTGTATAAATATTGGGTATTATTATTATGATGTATCCCTACGGGCGGGGACTGGATGTAAAAAAGCACATGTGTGCTTATTCATTATCCTCGAAATAAAAGAATTTGTCATTGTCATTCTCATTTGTCATTGTCTCTCTCTCTCTCTCTCTCTCTCTCTCTCTCTCTCTCTCTCTCTCTCTCTCTCTTTTGGTCCCTCTCATCGTCTGTGTCTTTTAGTGTTACCATTGGATACAGACGCTCAGGTGTATCAGGTTGATTAACACAATAACAATTCTCAGCTTAAAATGTCAAACAGTCACAGACGTGTTCCTAGGCAGTTCATTTAATTTGGTAGCTGTGATCACTTTTGCTTCTTTAGTTCTGATAAGAAAGACCTTTGGAAGTGACTGTGTTCACAATTAGAATGGCTTATTATGAAGACAAAAGAAGACTCTCACATTTCTTCAGTATGCTTCACCCACAAGCTGGGAAAAAAACGTGTATCTGTGTTTCATACCAAAAGATCCCCTGAGGGGATTCAGGTAGCCTGTCAGTATCAATAGCATTGTCATTGTCAACAAATACAGTTGCAGACCAAACAGGTGGTGCTGCTCTTGTGGCCACGTGCTCTCCCCAGGAAGGGCAGCCCGAATTTCATGCAGAGAAATCTGTCGTGACTTAAAGTGGTGTAAGTAAATAAATATAGTACATTTTCTGGACACTCTGTGCTAGGAATTCCCTCTCTTATCACACTGCCTTTGTGTCTTGTTCCTTTTCTTCCTGTCACCTCGTTCCTTGTCTATATTTTGCATTCTTGGTCCATTCTCTTGCCTTATAAAAACAAAGCCTTAAAAGATAACAATTCTCCCCAATGCTTCATTTGGATGTGCTAGGCCTGACTTACCAGGTGCTTGATGGCAGCACAACACATTTTCATTCATGTGACAGACATATAATAGTTGCTGACTGAGCGTTCAAGGAGGAAGAAGAAGAAGAAGAAGAGGCATCAGATGCACTGAAACTGAACCACCCTGAGATGAGATTAGGGTATCTGCTCAAAGAAAAGATAAAATAAAATGAAGGGTATACCTTAAGCCTGCATGGAGAAGAAGTAGAGAAAATACTAAGGTGGAATTTAAAAACGGAATTATTTTTCCAATTGATCATTATTCCTGGCTTGCATTTGAGAACAAAACAAAAACAAACCAATATAAAAAAAACTAGGTCAAAATATTGAAACAACAAATAGAAAATATACCAAAAAACATCAAGAACACAAATCAGATCAAAACAACGTAATACAATCGATTTACAGTTTTACCCTTCCTTTCTTTCCTTTACTTTCTTTCTTCATCTTTTTCATGTTCCTGTGGACTTTCATTTTCTTCTGCTACTTTTGTGTCTATATATTTTTTTAAGGATATGTGGATTTTACTCTCTCTCTCTCTCTCTCTCTCTCTCTCTCTCTCTCTCTCTCTCTCCATCCTTCTCTCTACCATTCTCTCCCATTGTCTGCATCCTTTACTGTTGTCATTGAATACAGACTCTCAGGTGTGTTATTTTTGAGTAATACAATAACTCTAAGCTAAAAATGTCAAATGGTCACACACGAGTTTCCCCGTAGTCCATTTGTAACTGGGAATGCCTTTTATTTCATTTCTCCTAATAAAGCAGGAACTTTAGGAGTCTGTGTGATCCTCGTTGGAAAGGTCCATTATCAACAGAAGAAAGACTCCTACCTATCTTCAGTATGCTTCGCACATAAAGCTGAGAACAACATGTTTCCGTTTTGTACCCAGAGAGTACTTTCTGAATGTGTGTGCTTGTATTTCATTGTACTAAAATGCTACGTATGGCGTGGTAAAGTGTTTCATTTACGTTCAGATTGAAGATGCATTTTCTGGTTCTTTCGTTAAAAGTATTTTACTTGGAGCTGATATAATACAGCAATTAACGCAACTGTAATAAGGAATGTGGACATGTGTGGGTATGTATGTCTGCTCCCCCTCCCACACATACACACCACACGCACACACACGCACACACGCACACACACATACACACATGCACGCACGCACACGCACACACACACACACACGCACGCCACACACACACACACACACACACACACACACGCACACGCACACGCACGCACACACACATACCCACACACACGCACATACACACATTTCTGTCTCTCTCGTTTTTTCTGCCTTGGTGTGTTTTTCTTCCTGACCCCTCCTTGTTTTTTCTCTGCCTTCTTGGTCTATTCTCCTGCCTTTTTGTTTTCTTCCCCAAAAGTACTTACAACATAACAATCATCTCCCACGGCTGAAGTCGGATGCGCTTGGCCAAACTTGCGAGGTTATTAAGCGGCATATATTATAATAATAATGATAATAATAATAATATGGAATTTATATAGCGCTGAATCTTGTAAAACAAAAAAATCGAAGCGCTTGCACTCAACTTGACTTCAACTTCCATTTCGACAACCAGTCTTCTTCAGATGTCAAACGTCTTTCTCTTTCTCTGTCCAACCATTCTCTCTCTCAACTGGTAAACGAAGCAACACACAGATCTGGTCATATTTTAGACTGGCTGATTACTAATGCTTCATTTAATCTTGTCACATCTGTTTCTGTCAACGACGAACTGCATTCTGATCATTCCGCCATTCTTTTCCATTTTAACATAACAAAACCTGTCAGAAAGAAGAAATATGTTACTCGTCGCAATCTTAAGGCCTTAGACATTCATACCTTCTCTTCACAAGCTTCCGAACGTTTCTTCACAAACCTCTGACCACACTGACCTCTCTGATCACTATAACACTATTCTCCGCCAACAGCTTGATGAGCATGCACCTCCTACTGACCATCTCCTCCCTGACAGACCCTGTGCGCCATGGTATACCCAAGACATCTTGATAGCGAAGCGCAAACGCCGGCAACTAGAACGCAGTGGCGGAAGTCAAAAACCGAAATCAACAAACAGCTTTTCCGAAAACAAATAAACAAAGTCAAACTCTTAATCCATTCAGCAAAGACAGACTACTACTCTTCCCAATTTCTCTGTGCTACATCCATAAAATCTCTTTTGTCCCTCACCTCAAATCTCCTTGGATCTGCAAAACAACTCCTCTGCTTAACACCCACAGCCTGTCTGAACTTCCATCCATATTTTCTGCCTTCTTCTCAGACAAAGTTCGAAACATACGCTCCAGACTGGATCAGACTCAATTCCAGCCTGCGCCTCCTGATCCCCAGTTCACTGGCACTCCTCTCTTTTCCTTCCATCCCACAAGTGAAAAAGAAATCATGACAATTCTGAAGGAAATGACTATAAAATCATGCGACCTTGATCCCATACCTGCTCCTGTTTTCTCACAATGCCTTCCACAACTTGTGCCTATTATCACTAAAATAGTAAACTCATCTCTTCAGTCAGGAAATTTTCTGTCAGCTCTTAAAACATAAACTTTCCTCTATCACAAAAACTTCAATAGAATTCGGCAATACGTCAGTTCCTTTGTCCAACTCTATGAAGTATTTAGGAGTAGTTCTTGACAACACACTCTCTATGAAAAAATTCATCACCCAGACCTGCTAGTCTTGCTACTATCAATTACGGCACATAAGCGCGATTCGCAAGTATCTGTCCACTGATGCAACTTCCAAGATTGTCACATCTCTCATTCTTTCACGTTTAGACTACTGTACTTCTCTTTTGGCTGGCCTACCAGCATCATCTATCCACTCTCTTCAACGCATACACAACTCTGCAGCTCGACTGGTCCTTAGAAAGAA
>CM054136.1:84643819-84648819 GCA_028751875.1 Rapana venosa | reverse complement strand
TAATGAAGGTTCTTGCACTTTGCTTGCATCATCACCTGTTCCCTTAGTCTAGTAGACAGCTGCACCACCCATCAGAGTTTTCAGCTGTCCGTAGCAAGTCGTTCCACTCCAGGACAGTTTACACTTCAATGTGTCTTCCCATCGTTTTCTCTGTCTATATCTTTGTCTCCCTCCTTGTACTGTTCCCTGCAGTAGGACAGTCTTGGCTTGTTCCAGATAGAAGTTTGTATGACGTGTCCTTACTATTTTAGTTTGCCTTTTTCCCCCCACTGAAGTCAGGAGCTCTTCATATGGGTCTTCATATGCTTGAGTCAATAACTGAGACAGCTTTTGCCCCCCGAAAAGAGCCAAGGTAAATTTAAAGTATGAAGGATAACAGCGGAAAAGCTAATGGACCTAAATGCTATAGCTCTAAACAGCATTAGCTATTCATGAGCAATTTCATCTTCTCATACGTGACAGCGAACACAAAATGAGAGACCCACTGCTTATGGCTGGCGTATTTAGCATACATATGTGGTGCGCTAACTTGCTGATCGTGGAATGTGTGTCAGGCAGAGAGAGAGAGAGAGAGAGAGAGAGAGAGAGAGAGAGAGAGAGAGAGAGAGAGAGAGAGAGAGAGACAGACAGACAGACAGACAGACAGACATACAGACAGACAGAGACAGAGAGACAGGGAGATAAAAAAAACATATACATACAACCATAATACATATATACGGACAGATATTACGTTTTTAATTGCTATTAATTTGGATTGTTTTATTCCGAAAACTATGTAATAACCGCTCATGTGCTTAGTATAAATATGTGTGGATTTATATATATATATATATGAGAGAGAGAGAGAGAGAGAAGAAGAGAGAGAGAGAAGGGGAAGAGAGAGAGAGAGAGAGAGAGGGAGAGAGAGAGAGAGAGAGAGAGAGAGAGAGAGAGAGAGAGAGAGAGAGAGGAGAGAGAGAGAGAGAGAGAGAGAGGAGAAGAGAGAGGAGAAGAGAGAGAGAGAGAGAGAGAGAGAGAAGAGAGAGGAATGCAAAGGAATGCAAAGAAGAAAACGGAGAAGTAGAAGAAGAAGAAGAGACGCAAAATATGACGGAGAAGAATCTAAGAGGAAGAATGCAAAGAAGAAGAAAAATGCAAAGAGGAAGAATGCAGAGAAGAAAACTACAAAGAAGAAGAATGCAAAGAAGAATAACAAAAAATAAACGAAGAAGGATGCAAAAGAAGAAAAGAAGAAGAAGAAGAAGAAGAAGAAGAAGAAGAAGAAGAAGAAGAAGAAGAAGAAAAAAATAGAAGAGAAAAAGACAACAACAACAACAACAATAACAGCAACAACAACAATGACGACGACGACAACAACAACAAGACTGAGAACGAGAACAAGAACATGGAGAAGAAATATTGCAAAGAAAAATAATTGCAAAGCAGAAGAAGAAGAAAAAGAAGAAGAAGAAGAAGAAGAAGAATTGCGAAGAAGAAGAATTGCGAAGAAGAAGAAGAATTGCGAAGAAGAAGAATTGCGAAGAAGAAGAAGAATTGCGAAGAAGAATTGCGAAGAAGAATTGCGAAGAAGAAGAAGAAGAATTGCGAAGAAGAAGAAGAAGAATTGCGAAGAAGAAGAAGAATTGCGAAGAAGAAGAAGAAGAAGAAGAAGAAGAAGAAGAAGAAAAGAAGAAGAAGAAGAAGAAGAAGAAGAAGAAGAAGAAGAAATTGCGAAGAAGAAGAATTGCGAAGAAGAAGAAGAATTGCGAAGAAGAATTAAGAAGAAGAATTAAGAAGAAGAAGAAGAAGAAGAAGAAGAAGAAGAAGAAGAAAGAAGAAGAAGAAGAAGAAGAAGAAGAAGAAGAAGAAGAAGAAGAAGAAGAAGAAAACTAAGAAGAAGAAGAAGAAGAAGAAGAAGAAGAAGAAGAAGAAGAATTGCGAAGAAGAAGAAGAAGAAGAAGAAGAAGAAGAAGAAGAAGAAGAAGAAGAAGAAGAAGAAGAAGAAGAAGAAGAAGAAGAAGAAGAAGAAGAAGAAGAAAAGAAGAAGAAGAAGAAGAAGAAGAAGAAGAAGAATTGATTGATTGATTGATTGATTGATTGAATCTTTAATGGGTAAAGAATTAGGCACAATAAAGGCCTTTTTACAATTCTGCCCAAAAACAAAAACAAACTTGAAGTAATTAAAAACAAAAGAAAGCAAAAACCAAAAGAAAACGTAAACAACAGAAGAAGAAGAAGAAGAAGAAGAAGGAAGAAGAAGAAGAAGAAGAAGAAGAAGAAGAAGAAGAAAGAAGAAGAAGAAGAAGAGAAGAAGAAGAAGAAGAAGAAGAAGAAGAAGAAGAAAAAGAAAGAAGAAGAAGAAGAATTGCAAAGAAGAAGAAGAACAAAAACAAGAACAAGAACAAGAACAAGAACAAGAAGAAGAGCAAAAACAAGCAGAAGAAGAAGAAACATACAACAAAGTAGAACACCAAGAACAAGAACAAGACATACAAAGTACCCATTCGACACCCTCGTTCCTATCTAGTCTCTATTTACCCTGATTTGTCTCAGTCTGTTGAGAGGACTGACCCCATCCCATCCCACCACTCCACTTCAGAGTTGTGTTGTCACTGAAGAAGAAGGCTTCAGGCTATGGTCAGTGTGAACACCACCACACCGGGATCAATAGCTAGAGTGTGAAGGCAAGAGGTTTTTGTTGTGAAAGGCTGTGTCAGGTTAATATCATATCAGTGCCCATCTGGGTTCTTCTTGATAAGCCTGTGATTGTTCGTGTGTGTTGGTCTGGTTATTGCAGGAGACTGAACATTTTGTGAGAAACTGAGGATGTGTGTGTGTGTGTGGGGGGGGGGGGGGGGGGGGATGGGGGGAGACATTAGAAAATGTATTTTGTTTGTTTGTTCTCTGGAGAGAGAAACAGACATACAGAGAAAGAGACAGTGAGGCAGAGACAGAAACAAAGGGAGAGCATATGAAGAATGTGAGAAAGAATAATGCAAAGAATGCGGATAAGGAGAAAGTGAATGTCATGAAGAAGAAGGTTATGAAGAAAAAGACAAAGACGAATGCAAAGAAGAAGAATGCTAGGAAGGAGAATGCTAGGAAGGAGAATGCTAGGAAAAGAATGCTAGGAAGAAGAATGCAAAGGGGAACGATAGACAAAGAATGCGAAGAGGAAGAGGAATGCGAATAAGAAAGTGAAAAATGCAAAGAAGAAGAAGAAGAATGCAAAGAAATATAGGAGAAATAACAAGAGCAAAACACAAACCCCAAGACACTACAAAGTACCCATTCGACACCCTCGTTCCTATCTAGTCTCTATTTACCCTGATTTGTCTCAGTCTGCTGAGAGGAATGACCCCCATCCCATCCCATCACATCACTTCACTTCACTTCAGATATATGTTGTCACTGAAGAAGAAGGCTTCAGGCTATGGTCAGTGTGAACACCATCACACCAGAATCAATAGCTAGAGTTTGAGGGCATGAGGTTTTTGTTGTGAAAGGCTGTGTCAGGTTCTCTTCATCAGTGCCTACCTGTGTATTTTTTGTGGGTTTTTTTTTACAAGCTTGTGATCGTTGGTGTGTGGTCTGGTTATCACAAGAAATAGCATTGGTTAAACATCTTGGGAGAAAATGAGAGGGGGAAGAAGTATGTGGCTGGTTTACTCTCTTGAGAGAGAGAGAGAGAGAGAGAGAGAGAGAGAGAGAGAGAGAGAGAGAGAGAGAGAGAGAGAGAGAGAAAGAGATAGAGAAAGACAGACAGACAGAGACAGACAGAGAGACAGAGACAAAGAGTTAGAGAGACAGAGACAGATGTAGACAGACAGAGAGAGTGATAGAGAGACACAGACAGAAAGAAACAGGCAGATGGACAGACAGGCATCAGCACAGAAACAAAGAGACCCAGAGAAACAGATATGAGATGAGAAAGAAAGAAATTGGTGGATATAGGGCATACTGGGAATAAATATCGTATGTCATATATGTCGTACTGAATAAATAAATAAACACCTCCAGGAAGATAAAAACAATGTGACAACCAAACACATTTTTTAAAATGCAGACAGAAAGACAAAAAACCAAACAACAAACGAAAATAATACTAAATAGGTAGACACAAGGTAACGGGATAGCTCAGTTTTCAGACATGCCCTCTTTAGGGTCAGGGAAGGTAAAGCAGCAAGGGAGAGGAGATGGACGCCGCCATCAATATGCTGGTCCCTGGAGAAGCTGAGGTCTCCTACACCTTGCTCCCCAAATGGCCGCATAGGTTTTCGGAACACCTCTATCACCATCTTCACCTAGAAATAAACAAGGATTGAAATAATCAGATGATGAACGCTTCTGTCTGAGCATGGTAACATAAACTCTAAACTTGCTGCTGCTTTTATATCACTGTTTTGTGACGTCCAAATATGCAGTGTCTATTTCAAGAACTAAATGCATGCAAAAACAAATAACCCAAATCAATAAAAGGAGAAAAGGTACAGACTGAAAAACTTCAAATGTCAAAGAAAGCTTTTCCACTTCGCCAACTACAACCACGAACCCAAAATCCTTGAGTATCTCCACTTGTCCAAAAAACCTGCGAAAGCAGAGCTCTGTGATATATAGCTACGTCTGGTAACCCCGGAAACTTTTGCAGTGTGTGGTCTGCCAGAAGTGGCATTACTACGGTGCCAAAAAGAGCCAGACTCTGTCTGTATCCACAGATATGGCAATTGCGATACAGCAGAAGACAGCGCTTATCCCTCTCCTGTCATATGTTTGCTCTTTATAGCACTGGTTGTCAGTAAACAGAACAGCAAACTGGGATGTGGCGTCTGGTGACTTGAAGGTTGCATGAGCTATGCTACAGAGGCATGTAGTAGCTTGCGTAGGCATGTATGTGTTGTCTGCACAGAGGATGAAGCGTGGTGATGTTGTATGACAGTCTTTTATTTCGAGGATAATGAATCAGCACTGTTGGATGGTGCTGTAAGATCTGTGAAGACACGTTTGCTATTCACTCCTTT
>CM054136.1:84623819-84638819 GCA_028751875.1 Rapana venosa | reverse complement strand
TTTTATATCGAGGAAAATCGAATAAGCACTTATGTGCTTTTTTACATCAGTCCCCGTGTGTATGCGGTTTTGTGAATTCTGTCATCTGTTCCCACCGGCACACAATGGCCTACTCTTACAAAAAGCGGGAACATGATTTAACGTGTGCGCAAGATGTTCTGCGTGCGTTCGCACACGAGGCCTCGGTTTATAATCTCATCCAAAAGACAGAGAGACAGAGAGAAAGAGAGAAAGAGAGACAGAGACAGAGACAGGGACAGAGAGACAGACAGAGACAGAGAGAGACAGTGAGATACAGAGACAGAGAGAAACTAAAGAGGTTTCAAGAGCAACAACAAAACATATTGGTCGGTACTCTTTGCTTCTTATAATAATAATAATAATAATAATAATAATAATAATAATAATAATAATAATAATAATAATATAATAATAATAATGATATAATAATAATAATAATAATAATAATAATAATAAATAATGAATTTATAATTATAGTGCTGTATCTTGCACAGACAAATCAAAGCGCTTGCACTCAACTCATTCTTACAGTCATGAAACCAATAGCAAGTAATAGTTCTAACAAATCCAAATGTACACACACACACACACACACACACACACACACACACACACACACACACACACACACACACACACACCACACCACACACACACACACACACACACACACACACACAGGTTATACACCTTGGGGGACGAGATAGCTTAGTGGTTAGAACATTGTGCTTGCAATCTGACAACCCGGGTTCGATTCCCGTTCAAAGGGGATAATTTCCCCTGGAGTTAACATCAGTGCCGACTCCACTTCCCCCAAAAGTCCTTCGGATAAGACTATAATCCGAGGCCCCGTGTGCGAACGCACGAAGAACATCTTGCGCACACGTTAAATCCTGTTCCGCTTTTCGTAAGAGTAGGCCATTGTGTGCCGGTGGGAACAGATGACAAAATTCACAAAACTGCATACACACGGGACTGGATGTAAAAAAGCACATAAAGGGCTTATTCCATTATCCTCGATAGAATAGATTGTTTAACCCCCCCCCCCCCCCCCCCCCACACACACACACACACGGAGGTTTGGCAGGGTGATGGGATTTGGGCTGTTTGAAAAGCAATGTCCTGTCTGTTATTGTGTGTTGCACTGTCTGTCATCTTCCAATTTATTTATTTTTATTTATTTATTTATTCTTTTATAGCGAGGATAATGGAATAAGCACACATGTACTTTTTTTACAACCAGTCCCCGTGTGTATGCGTTTTTTAAATAAATTTTGTCATCTGTTTCCACCGGCACACAATAGCCTACTCTTCCGAAAAGCGGGAACAGGATTTTAACGTGTGCGCAAGATGATCTGCATGCGTTCGAACACGGGGCCTCGGTTTATAGTCTCATTCGATGGGTAACACTAGCTATAGTGTTCTTCGTCTTCTTTTGTCACTCAAGTGCTGTGTGGTACAGTACTGCAGGGCATTGACACTCTCTTCAGTGATCACCAGACAGGAAGGGAATGTTACCTGAAAGACAGAAAGAAAGAAAAAAGGAATATTCTTTTACATCCTATCGAGCGTTTCAGTGGTACTAGAATGATGTAGTCGTGGATTAACCATAATATTCTGTTGCTTCTATTCTTCTTCTTCTTCTTCGAAATACTTGTTGTTGTTGTTTGTTGTTGTTGTTTTTTGTTGCTTGCTGTTGGGGTTTTTTTTTTTTTTTTTTTTTCTTTTTCTTCGATTCTTCCCCCTTCGCATTCTTGCATGTTTCGAAATGTTATCTTTGCAATTTTCATGTTCTTGCTTGTTTCTGTTCTCTCCTCCTCCTCCCTCTCCTCCCCCTCCTCCTCCTTGTTGTTGTTGTTTCTTCTTTTTCTTTGTTCTTTTGTTTTGTTCCTTCTTTTCTTGTTTTTTTTGTTTTTTGTTTTGTTCTTTCTTTCTTCTTCTCTTTTTTTCTTCTTCTTCTCTTCTTCTTCTTCTTCTTCTTCCTTCTTCTTTTTCCCTTTTCCTCCTCTTCTTTTTCCCTTCCCCCCCCCTTTCCTTTTGTTTTTTCTTCTTCCTTCTTTCTTCTTCTTCTTCTTCTTCTTCTTCTTCTTCTTCTTCTTCTTCTTCTGCTTCTTCGTAATTCTTCGCAATTCTTTGTCATCGTCGTCATCGTCGTCATCGTCCTCGAACGCTCAGACAGGAACTACTCTTGTCTGTCATATGATTATGAGCAAAAATGCGTTGCGCTGCCTTTAAGCGCCTGACAAGTCAGGCCCAGTGTATCCAACTTCGGCATTGCTTTTAATTCTATTTGTGCCAGTAGATCGAATTTCTGACCCTAGATGGTTAGCGTTTTTTTTTTGTCTTTGTATCATCATCTTCTACCTACGTTTCTTTGGTGTCTGAGTCTTCTGCTGTCTGCTGTTGTAATGTTTAAAACGATGTTCTTTTTCAGTAGTTTCTGGCACCATGTCCAACAAGTCGCTCTGTATAAGGTAAGAGAGACAGAGAGAAAGAGAGGGGGGAGAGAGAGAGACAGAGAGACAGAGAGACAGACAGACAGAAACAGAGACAGACAGAGACAGAGACAGACAGCACTAGAGAGACAGAACAAAAAACACAGAGTGGGACAACGAGACACAGAAAAATTTTGGACAGGAGAGTCTATATGTCGTGTCTGGTGTTTTTGGTGTCTGTCTATCTATCTATCTATCTATCTATCTATCTATCTATCTATCTATCTATCTATCTATCTATCTGTCTATCTGTTCTATCTATCTATCTACCTATGTATCTATCTATCTATGTATCTATTAATCTGTCTGCTGTCTCTCTGTCTTCCTATCTTTCTATCTATCTATCTATCTATCTATCTATCTATCTATCTATCTATCTATCTATCTCTATCTATCTATCTATCTATCTATCTATCTATCTATCTATCTTATCTATCTATCTATCTATCTATCTATCTATCTATACATCTATCTATCTGTCTGTCTGTCTGTCTTTTCTGCCTGCCTGCCTGTCTGTCTGTCTGTATACCTACCTACCTACCTATCTATCTACCTACCTATCTACCTACTTATCTATCTATCTATCTATCTATCTATCTATCCATCTATCTATCTATATATCTATCTTCGTCTCTGGCTTTCAACAGATACAATGAGTGTAGCGCTAGTAGCCGATACCCCCCTGAAAGAAAAAGAAAGTAATGGTATCACCCTACAACGAGGTAAATGGATACAGCAGACACGCACATGTTACCATAGCAACATATGGCTGACAGAATGAGGTGTAAGGGATTGTATGGTTCGTCATCAGGTCAAAAGGAAGGAAAAAAAGTTAGGATGAATTACAAAGACCTTGAGAGAGAAAAACCCAGGTTGTCAGGCTATCTTAATATACACATTGATGCTTTTTGGCGTGCTATTTCTTGTCTTTAGGTAAGCACGGTCAGTTTTTGTCTGTCTGTAAAAGCCTATATTGTAGGTCAGCTTTACTGTTTAGCGTAAAATACACGGATATTGCGTTCTAACAATGTTCGGAAGTACATAAGGAAAACACACAGATACACACACACAATATACAGACACACACAAAGACACACACACAGACAACCACGCACACACACAGCACAACACACACACACCACACACACAACCCACCCAACACTCACACACACACACACTCACACGTACGCACACACACACAGACTCAGCCCCCCCACCCCCCACCCCCCACCCCCCACACCCATTCGCCCCTCCTACAAACACACACACACACTCACCATCCCCGTACCCCCCCACCATATCACCCCCCCCCCCCCTCCCCCCCATACACACTCACACACACCACACACACACACACACAATTACACATGTCACCTTCTGATCCGGGTTGACACGCAGTATCAAGCCATCACTTACATCGAATATTTTCCTTCTAGATGCCAGCTGCTCACTACTTGCTTATTTTCAAGCAGGACTGGCATCAAACTGCTGTCTCCTGTCATCTGGCCTCTAATCATAACATGACAGCTAGACAGTCACAGCATCTGTGTCACGAAAATGATGACAGCTGCTTGAAGCAAGGTGGTCATTGAAAGACATGTCGACATGTTGTCCACAAATAGATCAAGCAAGAAGTCTCCGGCTCCTTCCACCTGCCAAGTGTAAACAAAAAAAGAAAGAAAAACTGCAGAAATAGTGATGCGATACTTGAACCATGTCCTAAAAAAGAAATATAATATGGCTCAAAGTGATAGTCCTCAGGGAACTCAAAACAGCACCAGCAACAACAAGCGCCATGAAATTAAAAACAGAGCAACCAAGATCAGAAAACAAGACTCTTCTCCAAACTACCCCCTCCCCCCAAAAAACACACCAAAATGACAATAAGCAAACCCCACCCTCCCCTTAAAAAAACCAATGAAAGGCAGTTTGATATCACCGTTTTTCCTAATTATTTGGTTTTAAATTTCTCTAGCTAAAATGGACAGAGATTGGTAAAATTTATGCATGTACATGTCCCGTATGCAAATAGTTTTATTTGGTTGATTCTCTGACTGATTGTAAATGGACATATTTCGACGGTGTTGCTTTTTAATAGGTCATATATGTATTTTTCACTTGCGCGCGCACGCACACACACACACACACACAGACTGTTTTACTGGCTTCTGTGTGTGTGTTTGAAGCACTGTCCCAAAAATGGGACGGTGGGCACCAAAGCAGTGGAGTTATTTTGTTGTTGTTGTTGTTGTTGTTGTAAATCATGACCATTATGAATTTGTGTATCTTGTGTTTCTATTACAATGGACATGACGTTTTATCAACGCTGGATTAGAACTGACCAGAATGTTGACAACTGTCAGGGTACCACGTTGTTAAGGAAGTTTTGGACGATACTCTTGTCCTACTGTGTGGATGTCTGTGTATGCATAGAGCTACGAAAGCAAGCACAACGGACGTTCTTGCAGTCTGCAGGTGCATTGCCGGGGTCTACTCTGCTCAGACTGTAGGCTTCTGAACAGGATCTGGCTGTGATCCAGTGAGCTTTGTTGTCTCTGGTCAAGAGTGCCCCAGATGAGGCCAGGTTTGACCAGCTGGATGTGTGGTGGAAGCCTGGCCTATCCAGTTGAGGTGTGTGACATGTGGCAAGGAGATCATGTGTCA
This sequence comes from Rapana venosa, assembly GCA_028751875.1. Taxonomy (NCBI): domain Eukaryota; kingdom Metazoa; phylum Mollusca; class Gastropoda; order Neogastropoda; family Muricidae; genus Rapana; species Rapana venosa. The sequence continues at coordinate 84,633,639 of CM054136.1, read as the reverse complement.
TTGTTCAAAATGTAAGGTTGAAGTATCTGATCGATGCTTTCAGCTCTTTCATATTAAAAAACAAAATCATCACTAACCACACGTCATCCTGCAGTTCATTTGAAGCCGAAATAGACCTCAAACAAGAAAAGAAAACAATAACAGCATTTTTTTTCAAGTTTGTCACAGAAAACGTTTCTCGGGGAAGAATGTTGTGTTTTTTTCTAGACAATACTAAAAAATAATAGTTTTCCTTTATTAAATCAAAATTTTGCTTTAAGTACGTTTTGTGACAGTTTGCTTTTTATCTTGGATGATTGTGTTTCAATCAAAATTCAAATTTGCCCAAATATTGCGCTTTTCATGAAAGTAAGAAAAAACAACTATCTCTTGTGCTCACAGCCCCCCCCCCCCCCCCCCCCTCCAAAAAAAAAAAAAAGGACGGTTATATTTTGTCCTCTAAATCACCAAAAATCAAAATTTATCTGAAAATGAGACAATCCAAACATACAAGTTTTGTTTGAAAAAAACCTGGGCAGATATGCATAGCAATTAGAAAGCTCAACATTACCAAAAACCTAAATAAACCGAGGTATTTAAATACGCTATAGATAAGCTATGCTAATGTGTTCTCTAGATTTCTTTACCCGTAAAGATAAGCATGCAAAAATATTATCACAGACAGTGACATTATCTTGTGAAGTAGAAGATAAAACATATAAATGGCTTTAAAAACGACATGAAACGGGCAACATTTGATAGATTAAGGAAAGCAACAGCACAGTCAAAATAATAATAATAATAATAATAATAAATGGAACTTAAATAGCGCTATATCTTGCAAAGACAAATCAAAAGCGCATGCATTCAACCTAATCTTACACAGTCATACAACCAATGACAAATAATCAATAGTTCAAACATATATTACAAACATTGTAGCTGCAGACCAAATCTATGAAATAAAATTTCAATAGTCAAATGTTTTTGAAAAGCACACACACACACACACACACACACACACACACACACACACACAGGTCATATACTTTAGCAGGGTGATAGGACATGGGTTAGTGAAGGTGGGATAGCTCTGATATGAATCAGGAGGGGGGAAATCTTAGGTTTGAAATAAATATGTCTTGAGGCTGGATTTAAAAGTGTCATAGCTAGGCTTCTGGCGAAGAGAGAGAGGGAGCTAATTCCAGGTCGATGGACCCGAAATAGAGAAAGAGCCGCGGCCAACGGTAGATTGGTTGAATCTAAGTATTCGTAGGCACAAGGTATCTGCAGCAGAGCGGAGGGAACGTGAAGGAGTGTACAGGTTAAGACATTCACAGAGGTAGGAGGGTGTAGTTTTGTGGAGACATTTGTAACAGAGGGTACTGATCTTATAATCTACTCTCTGTGGCACAGGCAGCCAGTGGAGATATCGCAAAAGGGGGGTAATGTGCTCTGATTTTTTTCTTTCTGAGAACTAGTCGAGCTGCGGAGTTTTGTATACGTTGAAGGGAGTGAATACATGATGCTGGCAGACCAGACAAAAGAGAATAGCAATAATCCAGATGTGAAAGAATGAGAGAAGTGACAAGTTTGGCTGTTACATCGGTGGACAGGTACTTTCGAATTGCACTAATACGCCGTAACTGATAGTAGCACGACTGACAGGTCTGGGTGATTAATTTAATCATAGAGAGTGTGTTGTCGATAACAACACCTAGATACTTCACAGCAGTGGATAGAGGGACCGATGTATTGCCGAGTTCTATTGAAGCTGTTGTAATGGGAGAAAGTTTGTGCTTGGTCCCTACGAGCATGGCTTCGGTTTTATCTGAATTTAGCTGTAATTTGTTCTGTGTCATCCAGTTTTCAATATCTTCAAAGCAGTGGGCCATATTTGCCAGGAGAGAAGGCAGATTTTCATGAGTAACACTGCTTTGAATCTGAGAGTCATCTGCGTAAAAATGATGGTTGATTTGATGACGGTTTATTATAATTATGTGACAGTGGGGCAGTGTAAAGAGTGAACAGAACAGGGCCTAGAACTATATATATATATATATATATATATATATATATATATATATATATATATATATATATATATATATATATCTGCAAAAATGAAATAATCTGCAAAAATGAAGCAAGGCAGCAAAAAAATGGCATAAGAATCTAATACGACAGGTCAAAGAAACACAAAAGCAGAACAACTAAGACACGTGAAGAGCAAGAGAAGAAGAGAGATGAAGACAGAAGAAGGAAATGAGTTGCGAGGTGAACGGGGACAGAGATCAGAACGGACGCTGTGAACCAATCGTCTTCTGACAAGACATGGACACACCATTTCCGATGAGTGTGTAACGATATTTCAGAAGAAGTAAAAACCTTGCTGCTTTGAATACGGCATATAAGGGGTGATTATTCGAATGGCGTGGCTTTCGGTGCACTTCAGATACCTTAAAAACAAGCAGAATCGCGGTTCTTTATTAACTAGAATCGTCTGCTTATCATTAATCTTCCTACGCACAATCTAGAGTGGCAGCTAAGACAAGTCGGTGGATCGGTGGTCTAGAGGTAACGCGCCTGTCTAGAAAGCGAAAAGTCCGGGTCTGAAGTGTGCGGCGGTTCGTACCCCGTTTGGACCGGAAATTTTTCCCCCATCCATTAGACCATGAGTGGTGGTCTGGGCGCTAGTCTTTCGGATGAGACGATAAACCGAGGTCCCGTGTGTTACACGTAATTATTTAGCGCACGTAAAAAAACCCACGGCAACAAGAGAATTGTCCCTGGCAAAATTCTTAGAAAAAAGCCACTCTAATAGGGAAACAAATACAGCTGCAGGAAAAAAAAAAAAAAAAAAAAGGGTGAAAGGGTGGCGCAGCGCTAAGTGGCGACGCGTTCTCCCGCTCTCCCCGGGGAGAGCAGCCCGAATTTCACGGAGAGAAATCTGCCGTGACTTAAAGTGGTATGAAATAAAATCTGAGCGCTTTGATTTGTTGCTTTACAAGATTCAGCGCTATATAAATTCCATACATTATTTTTATTATTAAGTGCAAAGATGTGACTCTCTCTCTCTCTTTCTGACTCTGACTCTATGTCTGTTTGCGTTACAAAATGATACAGCTACGAAATCATAAGTAATCTTACAGCCTTAATTAACTGACAAAGTATCCTTGATACAATACCGTGTGTGTTACCATAACAACGCTGAGTAGAGGGACAATGCTATACAAGAAAGGAGAGGTCCGTATAAAGTGGGGAAGGTATGGGGAGGGAAGGAGGAGGACTCCAAGCTGAGCTGATAACAGCCTTGGGCAACAATTAGTTTCACAGTGCTAGTGTTGCTTATACACAATGTAAATATCTATATATATATATATATATATATAATATAAATATATATTTATATAAATATAAATATATATATATATATATTCTGATCTTGGGTGAATAACCAGTAAAAACCCAATACTTACTTACATGACCTATCAATTTACCTAACATATTACAGCCCACCAATTTCTTATTTTTCACAAAAGACCAGGAACAAAAATCCTGAAATAATAGTATTTTCTGTCATCAGGCGCCAACTATGGCGTGAAATCTAGAAAGTACATAGCATCAGTGTAAATTATGTCGGCAGCTGCTGCAATCACAGTAGCCATTTTGTACCAAACAAAAAAAGTAGTCCATAGTTCAAGAAGAAGGTGTGGTGCCACCTTGCAATAGCAATAGAAAAAAAAACCCAACCTTTCGCGTGGTGCTGTAACCACACCCGGAAAGTAATTTGGTGTTCATGCGTGTTAAGCTTCTGAAGTTTTGCTGAAGTCAGTGAAGCCCAGTTCAACTCTCGCCGGTTTGTATAAAATATCATATGCTGTCCAGTTGTGATGCCAGGGGTCTGTCAGTATAAATAGCATCCCCACCTTCTAGAAATTCTCTGCTTGGATTTCCCTCTTTTCAATCCTTCTCTTTGTTTCTGACTTGTTCCTTTTTTCTGTCACTTTCTGCCTGTTTTTGTCTATTCTCCTGCGGGTTTTTTTTTTCTTCCAGAAAGACAATTCTCTCCCGCTCCGATGTCGATGCACTGGACCAGATTTGTCAGGCGCTTAAAACCAGCGCCACTTATTTTCACTCATTTAACAGACAACAGTAGTTGCTGTCTGAGCGTTCGAAGTAGAATAAACCCATGATATCCTTCTAGCAATATGGCCTGAACATATCATTTGACATGTAAGGTTGCAGGCATAGCAAGGTACTTAAAAAACAGCCCCGACAGTTATGCAAACTGTTAATCCATTCTGTACTCTCACTGTGATTCCAGCGTGTGATGAGTAGGAATGCACATTCTGGGTGATCTCTGGGGTACTCAGGCCGGGAAAGCTTAACAACAACGACATCAACAACAACAACATGTTTAAATTCAAGCTTGAGAAGCGCAAGAGATAAGTTATGCTTAAGTGCTTCCTCTGCATGTTGGTAACTGCGTTTGAAGTATGAAGTATGCAATTAAAACATAAAGCTTTCATCGAAAGCATTGACTCTCTCTTGAGATAGAGAGGATAAAAAGATTGCTGATTAAAAACTGCAACAAATGAATTGACAATTATTATTGATATATTAGAAATGTCTTCAGCTCATTTAGAATAATCATCTTGTGTTTGGAGCAAGGGCACAACTTCTTCTTCGTCAAACGCTCAGACACCAACTACTTTTGTCTGTCATAGGTCCGAAAATGCATTACACTGCTGTTAATCTCCTGGCAAGTCAGGCCCAGCACATTCGAAATCGTCGTGGGGAAAACGTGAATCTTTAAAGTCTTCCTACAATAAAGAAAAAAAGCAGGAGAATGGATCAAGAAAGCGGAAAATGGACAAGACAGTTGTGACAGGAAGACAAGGAACAAAAGCAGAGGATAGAAAATAGAGAATTCCTACCACAGAAATTTCCAGAAGGTGGGGATGGTATTTACAGTGATAGCCCTCCCCCCACCCCCGACGTTACCACGGGGATAAGGGAGAATATAAATGAGAAGAAACAGCGAAACAGAGCAGGAAAAGAATGCACCAAAAAAAATGTATGGAATGTATATAGCGCTGAATCTTGTAAAGCAACAAATCAAAGCGCTCAGATGCCCTTTTCCCCCCGAGGATAATGGAATAAGTACTCATATGCTTTTTTACATCCAGTCCCCGTGTGTATGCGGTTTTGTAAATTTTGTCATCTGTTCCCACCGGCACACAATGGCCTACTCTTTCGAAAAGCGGAACAGGATTTAAGGTGTGCGCAATATGTACTGCATGGGTTCGCACACGGGGCCTCAGTTTATAGTCTCACCCGAAGGAAGGACGTACACAAACCAACAGAGGGGCAGCAAAGGAAGAACTAGGCCGAGGAGAAGAGAAGAAGGAAACGAGTGGTGGGGTGAAGGAGAACAGAGATAACAAGGGATGCTGTGAACCCCACAGCAGCACTCTGACCAGAAACAGCCACGTCATTTCCGGTACATGCGCCACGACATCTCACAGGCTGTAGATCTTGCTGTTTTGGAAATGATATATTATCAGGTGGTCGTCTTTTTTTCTTCTTCTTCGTTTGCCTTGGCTAGAGTACCGAGGTTCCCTAATGGGTGAGATTTTGGGTATGTGACCGTGCTTTTAGCCACAGTGAAGGTAGGTAGTTAGCTGCACTCTGACTTCCAGAATTGGTGGCCATTTGATTGCCATGGCTTACAGTGTGGGTTTCTTCGATAGAAAGAAAGACAACATTATGTTTTTCAGAATTGATAGATGTCTGCTCATTACTGATATCATTTGCAATACTTCTTTAGAATAAGTCATAATTAGTGCTGTGGTTTGATGACTTGGATTTAAAATATTTGTTTTTCTTTAATGGTGAATCGACATCGGTATGCCAGGAGCTTGTCAGAGATAAAGATAATCTCCACATTAGCATTTCGTCTTCTTTCTCATCAAATGGTCAGATAGCAACTATTGCTGTCTGTTGTAATGAGCAAAGATGTGTTACACTGGCATTAAGCACCAGACAAGTCAGAGCCAGTGTGTCCATCTTCAGTGTGGGAGACAACTATTATCTTGTGAGTCTTTCTGTAAAAAAGACACCAGGAAAACAGACCAAGAAGGCAGGAAAAAGACAAACAAAAAAGAAGTGACAAGACGACGAAGAACAAGGCAGAAACAAAGTGAGGAATAGATGAAGAGGAAATTCCTAACACAGAATTTCCAGAAGGTGCTGTGATATGATAAGTTCAATTTAAAATAGATTTCTTTTTTATCTTCAAGGTAACACAGCATTTCAGTATAAGCCGTGGAACTTTGCTTTCATGTATGATTGACAAGACTTTTAATCTGGGGCCAAAGGAGAAGACATTACATATTAAGAAGCAGTTATCTGCAACAACCAGACCAGTCAGGAAGACAAAGGGCTACACACACGCACAGCACAGGGAAGGCAGAAAGGGCTACACACACGCACAGCACAGGGAAGGCAGAAAGGGATACACACACGCACAGCACAGGGAAGGCAGAAAGGGATACAGACACGCACAACACAGAGGAGGCAGAAAGGGATACACACACACACACACGCACAACACAGAGGAGGCAGAAAGGGATACACACACGCACAGCACAGGGAAGGCAGAAAGGGCTACACACACGCACAGCACAGGGAAGGCAGAAAGGGATACAGACACGCACAACACAGAGGAGGCAGAAAGGGATACACCACGCACAACACAGGGAAGGCAGAAAGGGATACACCACGCACAACACAGGGAAGGCAGAAAGGGATACACACACGCACAACACAGGGGAGGCAGAAAGGGATAATAATAATAATAATAATGTATGGAATTTATATAGCGCTGAATCTTGTAAAGCAACAAATCAAAGCGCTCAGATTTTATTTCATACCACTTTAAGTCATGGCAGATTTCTCTCCGTGAAATTCGGGCTGCTCTCCCCGGGGAGAGCGGGAGAACGCGTCGCCACTTAGCGCTGCGCCACCCTTTCACCCTTTTTTTTTTTTTTCTGCAGCTGTATTTGTTTCCCTATCAGAGTGGCTTTTTTCTAAGAATTTTGCCAGGGACAACTCTCTTGTTGCCGTGGGTTTTTTTACGTGCGCTAAATAATTACGTGTAACACACGGGACCTCGGTTTATCGTCTCATCCGAAAGACTAGCGCCTAGACCACCACTCATGGTCTAATGGATGGGGGAAAAATTTCCGGTCCAAACGGGGTACGAACCGCCGCACACTTCAGACCCGGACTTTTCGCTTTCTAGACAGGCGCGTTACCTCTAGACCACCGATCCACCACCACACACACACACACAACACAGGGAAGGCAGAAAGGGATACGGACACGCACAACACCACAGCAACCTCCCCAGCCTCAGCTCTAATGGCCTGTGATCAAGTGTCTGCTACTGGCCCTCTCTCTCCGGTCAGGTTGCTTAGCAACAACACACAAGTCTACACAGTATCTAGGTCTTTCTGACAAGCCAGGCTGCAGGGAGCGGTGTGATGGAAGTGTGGTCGCCCTACTGTTTGTGGACTTACCCATTCTGTTGTCTGACTGAAAGTAAGGACCTCCTAACAACTGGTATATTATACGTTTTATGTGTAAGGACTGGCCGACTGTAGTTAGCAGGTTTTATTAACTGCGCAACTGTACTACTTTGTTTTTGAGTCAACCTTTGGTCATAGGTTTAAAGGTAAAACAAATGATAAAGGTTTTCCCATAATTATATTACCTACGTGATTGTTGGGACTAAAATGTCAGAGACCTCAGCTTTCTCTAGAGGCCAGCATATTGAGTGAGGCGTCCATCTCCTTTCCTTTGCTGCCTTACCTTCCCCAGGTACCCATTTACAGCCGGGGGACTTTACTGAAGCCAAGGTGCACAGATGGCCACCCATCCGCTTGGTAACCATGCTTAATACTGCTTAACCTTAGCTTGAACACTGAGCTCTCCGTTCCCTCATTGTGGGTTTTTCTTCTGATGACATTGTTTTTATCTTTGCAAGATATAGCGCTATATAAGTTCCATTTATTATTATTATTTTTCAAGGTAAATATGCGTTTGTAGTGTCACAGAACAAGGGAGGTCATAATGTGTGTCTTTGTACCTTTACTTGTCTACATAATGAAGGGCTGGTTCTGCTGATAATTATTCTTCCTCATTCTTGACAGTTGTGATTTTAAAATGAATAAGCTGATAATGGCTACCTGGATAACCTTAGTTTGTTTATGCTTCAATCATGTAGTATTTCTCATTATTTTGTGTAATGTTATCATCATTTGAGAATAAAACCATACATGGGGACTACATGTTAAAAACCCCGCACAAGAGTGCTTATACTATTATCCTAAAAATATAATAATGAGTCAGTAAATAAATACATATAATTACACCTGAATAAGTCTGTATCTATCTCTCTCTCTGTCTCTATCTTGCTCTCTGTCTCTCTCACCCACCACCACTCCTTCCCCTCACCCTACACACACAGAGACTGCTAGCAAAGGGTAGGTTGAGGTAAGATGTGGAAACGAGGTCACAGTAATGTGCTGTTTTGTGTTCAGGTCATGAGTTTTAAGCCTGTTTTGCATTCTGCTGTCTGTTTGCCAGTCAGTTTTACTCACTGTGGTTCCCATCACAGGGCATTGTCATTCTGTCACTGTACAGGCAGCTACACTTCATTTGCTAAATTGTTGGGGAGGCTTGTTGTCACACCTAATAGGATGAGACATTGGAAAGTAGAGCAGCTGTGAAAGGGTTAAAACAAGCAAATCAGATGAAGTAGTTTTTTTATTAAAAATTCACCTGCTTTCTTTTTAGTGTTATCCTATGTTTCTATCATATTTTTCTTTCTGTGTGTCTCTGTGTCTCTGTGTCTCAATCTCTCTCTGTGTCTCTCTCTGTCTCTCTCTCTTTTTATCACTGTCTATCTATCTTTTATCTCTGTGTCTCTCTATCTCGATATCTTTGTCTCTGTTTCTGTCTGTCTCTGTCTGTCTCTGTCTATCTCTATCTCTCTTGCTATGGCCTACAATCTGAATAAACTGTTTGTATTTGCATTCTCTCTGTTACTCACTTTTACGTGAGTGTACATGCAGGCATGCACCCATGCATGCACACACACACACACAGCACTAGCAGGGGGAGGTGGAGGTAGGCTGTAGAAACGAGGTCACAGCAATGTGATGTTTTGGGTTGAGGTCATGAGTTTTAAGCCTGTTTTGCATTCTGCTGTTTGTTTGCCAGTCAGTTTTACTCCGTTCACATCACAGGGTATTGTCATTCTGTCATTCCTTTGCTGAAGTGTGGGGGGTGGGGAGGCTTGTTGTCACACCTAATAGGATGAGACATTGGAAAGTGGAGCAGCTGTGAAATAGGGGTAAACAAAGCAAATCAGATGAAGTTTCTGGGTTTTCTTTTCGTTGTTGTTTTGTTTTATCTACCTTACTTACAGCTTTCGTGTGTTTCTGTTTCTTTCTCTGTGTGTTGTGTGTGTGTGTGTGTGTGTGTGTGTGTGTGTGTATGTTTGTGTTGAGAGAAAGAAGAGAGAAAGGAGAGAGAGGGAGAAGGGAGAGAGAGAGAGAGAGGGGAGAGAGAGAGAGAGAGGGAGAGAGAGAGAGAGAGAGAGAGAGAGAGAGAGAGAGACAGACAGACAGACAGACAGACAGACAGGACAGTTCAAACTTCAAGCTTCAGGCTTGTACTGTACATAGGCCTTAGACCACAATTAGAGAGATATAGACAGAGAGAGAGAAAGAGAGAGATAGACAGAGACAGACAAAGACAGAGGGACAAG
>CM054136.1:84613819-84621319 GCA_028751875.1 Rapana venosa | reverse complement strand
TTTATATGCTGTTGGTGTTACTTTAGATAACGACTCGAATCGTTAAAGAACAGACATACACTACAATGTTACAATATTTCTCTCTTAATATCAAAAACCAAACTATTATACGTCTAGACATTGACTTGGCTTCAAAAACTTCTGCGACAGAGTGTTTTCAGACTGTTCGATATTCATACTAAGCAGCTTGTTTTCAATTTAATGTCCTGATAGCCATTACAATCCTGTTGTTTAACGCGCACATAACCATGCAGCTCTTTTAGATGCTTCTTTTCGAAACAGAATGATGTCAAGGATTTTAGAAATTTAGAACACATCCAAAAGAGAAAAGAAAGTTGGTTAATCTTTTGCTGAATAAAATGTGTGAACTAATGAAGTAGACAGCCCATCCCCCATCCACCCCCCCCCCCCCCAGGTTATTAAAGATTATTACGTTAATATTCAAAGAATCTGTTCCTTTCCTCCTCTTCCTCCTCCTTCGCAATTCCTCTTCTTTTCTTCTTCGCAATTCTTCTTCTTCTTCTTTTCTTCTTCGCAATTCTTCTTCTTCTTCACAGTTCTTCTTCTTCGCAATTCTTCTTCTTCGCAGTTCTTCGCAATTCTTCTTCTTCGAATTCTTTTTCTTCGCAATTCTTCCTTTTCGCGATTCTTCTTCCTCGCAATACTTCTTCATCTTCGCAATTCTTCTTCTTCTTCTTTTCCTTCTGCGCGCGTGCACACGTGCGTGCGTGCGCGCAAGTGTGTATGTGTGTGTATGTGTGTGATGCGCAATTGTTCTTCGCAATTTTTTTTCGCAATTCTTCTTCTTCACAATTCTTCTTCTTCGCAATTCTTCTTCTTCACAATTCTTCTTCTTCTTCTTCTTCTTCTTCTTCTTCTTCTTCTTCTTCTTCTTCTTCTTCTTCTTCTTCTTCTTCTTCTTCTCTTCTGCGTGCACGCGCGTGTCTGTGTGTGTGTATGTGTGTGTTTGTGTGTGAGGTGTGTGTGAGAGCGTGTGTGTGTATGTGTGTGTGCGAGTGTGTAGGGTGTTTGTGTGCGTGTGTGTGTGTGTGTGTGTGTGTGTGTGTGTGTGTGTGTGTGTGTGTGTGTGTGTGTGTGGTATCCTCTTCACAGCCAGGCTCCGAGGTCTTTCACATAGCACTGCTCCTGTTGCTTCTGCTGTTCTAAGAGATAGGTTAAATGTGGAAAAAAAACACACACACATGCACATATACACACATACACACACAACTCACTCACTAACAGCTACACACAAACACACACATACCCACAATTATGCACGCACGCATTACACACTGATGCATACACACACACACACACACGCACACACACAGAATTTTAACAGGGACAACCCTCTTGCTGTCGTGGGTTCTTTTACGTGCAATGAATGAGTATTGCACATTGAACCTCGGTTTATCGATTTATTCGAAAGACTAGCACCCAGACCACCACTCACGGTTTAGCGGATAGTAGGAACAGTTTCAGGAACAAGCGAGGATCGAACCACCACACACTTGAAACACAGACGTTTTTTGCTTTCTAGGCAGGTGTGTTACATCTTGACCACTGATCCACTAGAAATAGACAGACAGACAGACAGACATACAGACAGACAGACAGACAGACAGAGAAGTAAGACAGACAGATAGACAGACAGTCAGAGAGATAGACAGATTGACAGACAGACAGACAGACAGAGACATGCAGACAGTCAGTCAGACAGATAGACAGATTGACAGACAAACAGTCAGACAAGCAGACAGACAGACTGACAGGCAGACAGACTGACAGGCAGACATACAGACATGACAGACAGTCATTCAGACAGACAGACAGAGACATACAGACAATCAGAAAGACAGACAGACAGACAGACAGACTGACAGTCAGTCAGACAGACAGACAGACAGTCAGACAGACAGTCAGACAGACAGTCAGTCAATCAGACAGACAGATAGATAGACTGACAGACAGTCAGACAGACAGTCAGACAGACAGACAGACAGACTGACAGGCAGACAGAGACATACAGGCAGACATACAGACATACAGACAGGCAGTCAGTCAGACAGACAGAGACATACAGACAGACAGTAAGTCAGACAGACAGACAGACAGACAGACAGACAGGAGCATCACTGATGAGATGGGTCCAGACTATAAACGGAAAAGAACGCAAGATGGGAGGGAGGGAGGGAGGGAGGGAGGGAGGGAGAGGGATGTAGGGGTGTGAGGGTGAGGGTGAGGGGGGGAGAAAGGTGAGACGCTCTCCATCTCATCACGAACGCGTTCGGCCAGCAAATTTTACGATCGTCTGCATCGCCGACAGCTTGATCAACGGGAAAGGGATTCACCTTCACCTTGACCCCTAGTCCAGTTTTGTTCTTCATCCTAATGACCTCTTGCAGCTCCAAGCTTCCCCCTCCTCCCCGTCCCTCACCCCCCTTTGCCTTAACCCCACCCTCTATACCACCCACACCTTCCCTTTTCAGTAGTTTTTGTTTCGTTCATATTTCTAGTATAAGAATACGAATTGCGAAGAAGAAGAAGAATTGCAAAGAAGAAGAAGAAGAATGCGGCGAAGAAGAATGCGGCGAAGAATGCGGCGAAGAAGAAGAAGAAGAAGAAGAAGAAGAAGAAGAAGAAGAAGAAGAAGAAGAAGAAGAAGAAGAAGAAGAAGAAGAAGAAGAAATGGGAAGAAGAATGCGGAGCAGAAGAGTGTGAAGAAGAAGAAGAAAATGAAGAAGGAGAAGGGTGTGAAGAAGAAGAAGAGTGTGAAAAGGAAGAAGAAGCAGCAGCAGCAGAAGAAGAAGAAGAACAAGAACAAGAAGAAGAAGAAGAAGAAGAGGAAGAAGAACAAGATCAAGAAGAACAAGAACAAGAGCAAGAACAACAAATAGCAATGAAACCAACGTTACACAAAAGGCAAGGGTATGGGGGTGAGTGGGTCTTCTCCTCCTCCTCCTCCTCCTCCTTCTTCTTGTTCTTGTTCTTCTCCTTGTTCTTGTTCTTGTTGTTCTTGTTCTTGTTGTTCTTGTTCTTGTTCTTGTTCTTGTTCTTCTTCTTCTTCTTCTTCTTCTTCTTCTTCTTCTTCTTTTCTTCTTCTTCTTCTTCTCCTCCTCCTCCTCCTCCTTCTTCTTCTTCTTCTTCTTCTTCTTCTTCGCCGCATTCTTCTTCTTCTTCTTCTTCCTCTCATGCTTCCTCTTCGATTTTTTCTTCTTCGCATTCTTCGCATTCTTCTTCTTCGCATTCTTCTTCTTCGCATTCTTCGCATTTTTCTTCGCATTCTTCTTCGCATTCTTCTTCGCATTCATCTACTTTGCATTCTTCTTCACATTCTTCTTCGCATTCTTCTTTTTCTTCTATGCAATTCTTCCTCATTCTTCTTCATTCTTCTTCACCCTTCTGAATTCTTCTTCGCAATTCTTCTGCGCAGTTCTTCCTCTTCTCAATTCTTTTTTTTCTTTGCATTCTTTTTCGCATTCTTCTCTTTCTTCTGCTTCTTTGCATTCTTCTTCTTCTTATTCTGGTGTGCTGTGAATCTAGAACCGTTCTGTAACCGGTTAGCTGTGATATCAAAGACAGGGTATACGGGTTTTTTACCCCGACCATGTAACAAAACGAGCACAAAGGAGTGACCCCTTTTCGTTTGAACATGTAAAAGTTCCTGTATTTAGACATTGTCTGTAGACAATAAGACGTCAGCGGTAAAAATAACACCCACCCTGTTAATAAACAGGCTTAAGAGGGAGATAGACTCGCTTGCTTTGCGAAGTTTTCTGTTATAGGCTTAGCAAAGAATTCTCGATGACAGAGTGTAAATTGTCAGGAAGCTGACAGGTATATGAGATTGATCGGCAATGGAAGTGATTGTTGAAACCAACATCAGAGAAGGAAAACATCGAGAATCTTTGATCAACAGAATAGCAAAGAAGTGTGACCATTCATACTTGATCAAAGAAAGAAATTAATGCATGCAGATATGAAACTCATGTGATTCATCATCATCATCATCATCATCATCATCATCATCATCATCATCATCAGTCCCGTGACCTTGGCGGTCGTGGAGGAGACACAAAAGACGATGCCGTGGTAAGCCTCCTCCATCCATCTCGGTTCTCGGCTCTGCGCAGTAAAGCCGAGTCATTCATCCTGGTCCATTCTCTGATGTTGTCCATCCATGACTTGTTCTGTCTTCCCCTCTTTCTGCCACCTTCGAGTGTTCCCTACAGTACTGTTTTTGGCAGAGTGTTGTGGCGGGTGACGAATGCATGCATATGCACACACGCACACGCACACAGAGACACAAATATAGCCAAATACGGACAGGCAGACAAAGACACACGCATAGACACACAGAAACATACACACTCACTCTCACACACACAGACACACACGCACATGGTCAAACACACAAATAAGCGTCAAATCAATTAAAACCGATATAATAAGAACAGAAAAAAGCAGAAAATGAAATGAAAGACAAAGTATACAAGTTGCCACTTGTCAACATATTTAAAACAGAGGACAACCTAAATACTCAAAATGGCGAACAATTGAATATAACATCACAACAACAAATACAACAATCAAACGAAAAACCAATCAGATCCACATATCATGATGAATAGACACTACGTCTCTGTCTGTCTGTCTGTCTGTCTATCTGTATCTATCTATGTATAAGTATATCTATCTATCTTTCTTTCTATCTATCTATCTATCTATCTATCTATCTATCTATCTATCTATCTATCTATCTATCTATCTATCTATCTATCTATCTATCTATCTGTGTGTGTGTGGGGGGGGGGGGGTTGTCTGTCTGTCTGTCTGTCTCTCTGTCTGTCTGAATGTCTGTGTATCTGTATCTGTCTCTGTCTGTGGCTTTATTTGTTTCTTTCGGATAAACTATGGTTTCCTTATTATGTGCATGCTTTAGGCATACACTAAATGAGCTCGAACATCTGACACCCAGAGCAGAAAAACACATGTCAGTATTCAGACCAAGATTCGTGAAACAGCCAAGCCAAACCAAAACCAACTACAACAAAATAAACAAACATCCCCCCAAAATGTTTTAAAACACAAAAAAATCGAAAAGTCCCCACAAAGAAAGCAGCACAAAAGAGACAAAATCAAAAATATAAATCTTGATTGAACAAAAGCGAAATTCTTAACAACAGAAATAAAACCCTCTTGTTATAATCGTTCTATAGAGTCAAACAATGCATAATTATGATTATGGAGGTGTTATTTTCTATTTGTCTGTCTACGTACCTTGTCTCTTTCTCTCTGATTCTGTTGGTGTCTGTCTCTCTCTTTACGCCAGTGTCCCTGTGTGTATATATCTGTCTTTCTATCTCTCTGTCTCTCTATGTCGGTGTCTATCTTTCTCTGTGTAAATCTCTCTTTTCATTCTCTCTCTCTCTCTCTCTCTCTCTCTCTCTCTCTCTCTCTCTCTCTCTCTCCTCTCTCTCTCTCTCTCTCCCTCTCTCTCCTCTCTCTCTCTCCTCTTCCTCGCGGACAGACACACAGAGACAGACACACAGACACAGACACACAGACACAGACACACACACAGACACACACACAGACACAGACAAACAGACACACACACACACACACACACACAGACAAACACACACACCTCTCTCTCTCTGTGGGTGGGTGGGTGGGCGTGAGAGAGAGAGAGAGAGAGAGAGAGAGAGAGAGAGAGAGAGAGAGAGAGAGAGAGAGAGAGAGAGAGAGAGAGAGAGAGAGAGAGAGAGAGAATAGACAGACAAACAGACAGACACAGAGATACAGAAAAACAAACAGACAGACAGACAGGCTGAAAAAAGACGCAGAGACCCTACAAAACTGACAGATAAAAGAAGCGGAGGCGACAGGGTAAACTCTGGAACCGTTGCATCAGGCAGGCAAAGCTACAACCGTTTGTATCAGTACCCAACGCTGCCAGTCTGATCACAGAGAACTAATGCAGGGACACACCCTCCTCCGTCCTCTTACATCCCCTTACTCCACTCTCTCTCTCTCTCTCTCTATCTTTGTTTGTTTGTTGTTTTGTTCTTGTTTAAAAAAAGTTTTTTGTTTGTTTGTTTTAAAGTTAGTTTCCTTTGTTTTTACCGTGTGAGTGTATGAGTATTGGGCTTATTATTAAGATGTATCCCTATGGGCGGGGACTGGATGTAGAAAAAGCACATGGGTGCTTATTCATATCCTCGAATTCTCTCTCTCTCTCTCTCTCCTCTCTCTCTCTCCTCTCTCTCTCTCTCTCTCTCTCCTCTCTCTCTCTCTCTCTCTCTTCTCTCTCTCTTTTCTCTCTTTCTGGTACAGGTGCGAGCAATGTTGTTGTTGTTGTCTTCAATTTAACGTCTGTTCACACTCAGTGATATTAGACGAGGGATGTGGAAAATGTAGTGGAACTAGAAGGGAATGGATAGAGAAAAGACTGATTAGGTAACAAGTGTGTAGGAATTTTCATGCAATCAAAAAGGGGGGGGGGAGGGAATCTTAAACATGAGCAAAAATTTAAATTCAACAGATTGTTAACATGAAACAACTTTAAAGTAACTACAACAAATACTCTACTGGGCTGTGCAAAAGACATTTAACAATGGCAAAGGCTAATTTTGGATTTTTAAAAGCAGTTTCCACAGACTGCTCACAAAATGTGGGTAAAAAAGGTTTTACAATTGGACACTCAAACAGGATGTGAGTGTTGGAAATATGTTCCCCACAGAGGCACCTGACATTTTTACAAAATTTTGTTATAAATGCATTTAATTTTATTCTAAAATATAGTGTATTAACTCTTCTCGTGGTTGCGATACTTAAGTTTGTTTGAGAAGGAGTCCTGTAACATGAAATAAGGCTATTAGTCAAGCAACTCTTTAAAGATCGTTCCTTGAATTGATCAGATTATCTCCACTTACTCCACGACGTTTGTTCTAATAAACGGTATCCCTCCTGTAGAGATAATGGAACATGCAGTTCTATTGATTCCAAATGATGTCTTGCCCCCCTTTTTGCAGCTCTGTCAGCCCACTCATTTGAAAAAATTCCAACGTGCGAAGGTACCCAACAAAAGGAAACAGGAATACCTCTTAAAAGGTGTATGACATATTTAAGTTCAAAAATGATTCTGGATACTTTCTTGGAATTTGGGGATTTGATAGCATATAGTACTGACTTAGAGTCTACACATAGTAAGATAGGAATGATGGGAAAAACAGAATCAAGAATATAGTGAAGAGCCATAAGAATTGCAACAAGTTCAGCTGTAAATATTGAATGATGTTTACCAAGATAGTATGATTTCTCTGTTTTTAGAACTGGTATGACGAATGCTGAACCAGCCTCATTATTTTCTAAAACTGACCCATCTGTATATACTTTTAAGTTGTCAATATACTTATTTTCAATATGTGATTGGATATCTGCAACCATGATGTTTTGGTTTTCATTCTATTTTTCACTAGTACATTCTATATC
>CM054136.1:84598819-84608819 GCA_028751875.1 Rapana venosa | reverse complement strand
AACTGACAGGATAAAAAAAACCCAATTTTAATGGCGTTTCGTTCATAACATTATTCCTGAATTCGGAATGCGGTTACCTTAGTGCTGAGTAAGAACGGTCACTTACACAAAGTTTCATCATAGGTGAACTTCAGAAGTCTAGCCATAGAACAAAGAAAATCTAGTATGTGATTGTCCAAAAATCTGATTATGTAGACTAGATACTAAACCTACGAACAAAATGGGAATGTTCATACGGTTTCTTGACACGATGCAGTTGAGGAAATCAAAAGGAGTAGTTAAAAGGAGACAGTATAGCCAAGTGGTTAGAACATTGCGCTCGCAATCTGACGACCCGGGTTCGATTCCCGTTCAAGGGGATATTTTCCTCTGGAGTTAACACCAGTGCAGACTCTACTCTCCCCCAAAAGTCCTTCGGATGAGACTATAAACCGAGGCCCCGTGTGACAACGCACGCATAACATCTTGCGGACACGTTAAAATCATGTTCCGCTTTTCGTAAGAGTAGGCCATTGTGTGCCGAGGAGTACAGATGACAAAATTTACAAAATTGCATACACACAGGGACTGGATGTAAAAAAGCACATAAGTGCTTATTCTATTATTCTCGATATAAAAGAATAAAAAAAAAACCTACGTTATTGAAAAATGAAACAAATCCAAAGCTATAGAGGAAGTATTGTAATCATAGGTGTATATTCCAGCTAAAAACCTGAAGAATCAAATGTTGCATTATGACAAATATTTCATACCAAAGTGTGTATGTAACAAACTGCTTTACTGTACAGTATCAATTTACCCCCCCCCCCTCCCCAAACCCTGCATACTTTAATGTGATGATTACCTGTCTAATGTGTTTTGCACAACATTTCTTTATAAAAATGCACGTAATCAAAATAAACCAAACAAACACACACAACAAAAAACATACAAAGGTCACTTTTGAAAAAAAATCTATAGCAGCTGAAGGAGAAGGAAAAGAAGAAGAAAAAAGAATAATGACTATGTTGATGGTCGGGATGACGATGATGACGACGACGACACAACAACGATGATGACGATGACGATGATGATGATGATGATGATCATCATCATCATCATCATCATCATCATCGTCGTCGTCGTCATCGTCGTCGTCGTCGTCGTCATCATCGTCATCATCGTCATCATTGTCATCCCGACCATCACTCATCACCATCATAACCATCATCACCATCATCATCATCATCATCATCACTCTTCATTCATTCCCTCTCTCTCTTCTTCTTCTTCTCTTCTTCTTCTTCTTAATTTTTCTTCTTCTTCTTCTTCTTCTCTTCTTCTTCTTCTTCTCTTCTTCTTCTTCCTTCTTCTTCTTCTTCCTTCTTCTTCTTCTTCTTCTTAATTTTTCTTCTTCTTCTTCTCTTCTTCTTCTTCTTCTTCTTCTTCTTCTTCTTCTTCCCTTCTTCTTCTTCTTCTTCTACAGTCAACATTAAGTTTCAGGAGTCATGACTGAGGACTCCGCTGAAAAAGAACTTTGGCCTAACTTGACACGAAAATTGTTAATCAATGACCCCCCCCTCCTCTCTCTTCTCTCTCTCTTCTCTCTCTCTCTCTCTCTCTCCTCTCTTCTCTCTCTCTCTCTCTCTCTCTCTCTCTCTCTCTCTCTCTCTCTCCCCACCCCACCCCCTCTCTCTCTGTCTGCACGTCAATCGTAGTGCAATAAAGCTGCAGTAAATCACCAACACCTCCACAACACTAAAAATAGACCAATCTACTTTGCACAGTCAAGTGTGCTGAGCGTTTGATCAATCAATCAATCAATCAATGAATAACTGAATCAATCAACTCCTTTGCTGCATTTCTTTTGAATCAATCTGAAGGACTCAGACACGAAGTGCTAAGCAAGGTGGTCTCTGTGTCATTAACCCACCTTGTGTCTGTTTATGCTTGCAGTAATAGATAAATGCAGGCATAACCTTGGGGAGAAGAGAAAGAAGAAAGAAGAAGAAGAAGAAGAAGAAGAAGAAAAATGCAAAGTAGAAGAAAGCAAAGAAGAATGCGAAGAATGCAAAGAAAAATGCGAAGAAGAATGTGAAGAAGAAGAACAATTAGAAGAAGAAGAAGAAGAATGCGAAGAAGGAGAATGCGAAGAAGAAAAATATAATGCGAAGAAGAAGAAAAAGAAAAATAGAAGAAAAATAGAAGAAGAAGAAGAAGAAGAAGAAGAAGAAGAAAGAAGAAGAAAGAAGAAGAAGAAGAAGAAGAAGAAAGAAAGCGAAGAATAATGCGAAGAAGAAGAAGAATGCAAAGAAGAAGAAGAAGAAGAATGCAAAGAAGAAGAAGAATGCGAAGAAGAAGAAGATGAAGAATGCAAATAAGAAGAATGCGAATAAGAAGAATGCAAACCAGAAGAAGAAAGAAACAAACAAAGAAAGAATTAAACAATAAAGAACGAGAAAGGACAAGAAAGACCAAAAAGACTTTGAAATAAAGAAGAAATAAGGACAGAAGCAGAAAAAAGACAACAGAAGGAAAAGTAAAAAATAACAAACAAGAAAAAAGGCAACTACACAAAAAGAAAAACAAGAAAAACAATACTAAGACATGAAAAAAAAACCCACTCAGACAAAAAAAGGGTAGAAGGAATATCTAAGAGAAGTAGTGATTTCAGACACATTCTTCACCTCATCTGGGAAAACAAACCAAAACCATTTTTTTCTAATGCACTTTCAGACTACCACCTGTCTTTCTGTCTGTCTGCCTGTCTTTCTCTCTTTCTCTCTCCTTGTCTGTCTGTCTGTCTGTCTTTCTCTCTTTCTATCTCCTTGTCTGTCTGACTGTTTGTCCTCTCTCCTCTCTCTCTCTCTCTCTCTCTCCTCTCTCTCTCTCTCTCTCTCTCTCTCTCTCTCTCTCCTCTGTCTCTTGATCTCTCTCTCCCCGTCTCTGTCTCTCTCTGTCTGTCTATCTCTGGCTCTCTTTCTCTCTTTCTCCCTCCTTGTCTGTCTGTCTATCTCTCTCTCTTGTTATCTCTGTCTCTCTGTCTCCCTATCTCTGTCCCCCTATCTCTGTCTCTGTCTGTCTGTCTGTATCTCTCTAATTTCTCTCTCTCAGTCTCTGCCTCTCTCTCTCTGTGCCTCTGCTTCCCTTTCTGTCTCATTCTGTCTGTCTGTCTGTCTGTCTTTCTGTCTCCGTGTCTCTTTGTGTCTTTGTGTTTGTCTGTCTCTCTGCCTGTATGCTTTTTGTCTATCTGTCTCCCTTCTTTTTAACCACCACTTAAACATTTATTTCCATTACCCCAAGAGAAATTGAAATTGTGTAATTTTCTCATTGTCTGTCTCTGTCCAACTCCCTATGCTTAATTTGCTTTGAACTGTGGCCTTTGAACGATGTGCAATAAAGGCCGAAGAATAAACTCTATTTCTATTTCTGTCTTTCTTTCTTTCTTTCTTTCTTTCTTTCTTTTTTGTTTTCTTTCTTATTTTCTTTCTTATATTTCAATTACTTCAATTTTCTTTCTTCACCTTGAATTTTAATGTGGCCAAAGGCCTAAGTACAATACATCATTTCAGAGTTCAGACATTAGAGTTCTCTCTCTCTCTCTCTCTCTCTCATTCTCTTTCAAGTATAAGTTATTGTTATAAGTTATTGTTTATTGGTTCCTGTTGTTTATAGTTGAAATTACTTTGTGTTCAGTTTGAAACTGAGTTTACGCCAGAGCTTAAAGTCGTATCCCTTCATAGAGAGCTCTTGGTGTTTTTAATTACGGTAAATGCATCATGTAGTTTTTCTTTTATTTATTTGTATTTACAAAAGAAAGTTGTGTGTAACCCCCCTTGTCAATAAGCCACATTAGGCAATGACAATAAATTGGTCAAAGCATCTACGCGTCAAAGCGTCTCTCTCTCATTCTCTCTCTCTTTCATTCTCTCTCTCTCTCTCTCTCTCTCTCCCTCCAAAAGCTCACAATACTTTTGACAAAAGCAACAGGAAACGCCTTCTCTCCCTTCCAAGAAACTAGGTCAACACAACCTGCCTTTTTTTTTTACAGACACAATGAATAACTTAACCCACATTTCTGACGCAGCCTTCATCCTTGATTTTGGACACCCAAGGTAAACAAAAAACATCTGATCTGTCTGCACTTGCTAGACTTTGCCTGCAAACAAATGTCCATGCAGTTTGTAAATTGTTTACATTTAGAAAGTTTATTTATTTTTTAGTTTCGGCAACCTGAGTGCAAATGCTGCCAAGTACACACATTTAGGGTTCATTTATGTAGAACGCAATAAAAAACATAAAGACGAGATAATGTTAACTCTTATTGTCTTATGGCTTGGCTGTGTTGTGTTATCATGAATATAATACATGGTTTTTTTAAAGTACAGAAATTGCCAAACTCCATTGTCGCTCTAGTTGAATTTACCTTTGTGAAAGTGTTTTAGATGCTTAGGGATAATGATAATATTGGTATGCCCTAGTACATCCTTCGGATGAGACTATACACCGAGGTCCCGTGTGCAAACGCACGCAGAACATCTTGCGCACACGATAAAACCCGTTCCGCTTTTCGGAAGAGTAGGCCATTGTGTGCCGGTAGGAACGGATGACAAAATTGACAAACTGCATACACACTGGGCCTAGATGGAAAAAGCACATGAGTGCTTATTTTATTACCTTCCTCGCGAGATAAAAGATTAAATAAATAATAAATAAATAAATGAAAATAAAATACCCTTGTGGAAGTGTTTTTACATGCTTAAGGACAATGATAATACTGGCAGGCCCTAGTACAGGAACCAACATGCATAATAATATTAGTCTGAAACAATAGCATTAGCCTAAAACCACAGCATTCGCCTGAAACCATAGCATTGGCCTGGATCCATAGCATTAGCCTGAAACAATGACATTAAACTTGATCTATAGAATTTGCCTGAAGCAATAGCATTAGCATGAAACAATAGCAGTAGCATGAATCCATAGCATTAGCTTGGATCCATAGCATTAGCCTGAAACAATAGCATTAGCCTGGATCTATAGCATTTGACTGAAACACTAGCATTGGCCTGCATCCATAGATTTATCCTGGATCCATAGCTATTAGACTGAAACAATGGCATTAGCATGAAACAATAGCATTAACCTGGATCCATTGCATTAGCCTGAAACAATGGCAATGGCCTGAAACAATAGCATTAGCCTGGATCCATATCTATTAGCCTGAAACAATGGCATTAGCCTTAAACAATAGTATTAGCCTGAAACCATAGCATTAGCATATAACCCTGACCTGAATGTGCTCTTCTTGTGAAATCCTTCAATCCTCATTAAGCGGACATGACTGCTAAGCCCTAGCATATTAACTTCCCTTTCCTACGGGGAGGATGTGACCATGTGGGTTCTATCCATTTTCAATAACTTGGATTTTCAGATGGAAACCTATAGCAGACAAATAGTAAGAAGCGTCCCTGTCTTCATCATATAATGGGTGGTGCTGCTCTTGTGGAGACACGCTCTTCCAGGAGAGGGCATCCTGAATTCCACGCAGAGAAATCTGCCGTGACTTAAAGTAGATGGAAAATGAAGTGACATAAACAGGAGAGAAACAAAAATGCTAGGAACATTAATACTGTAGAGGTTGCACATCTATAATTGGTGAAATAAGTAGCTATCAATGTTTGTGAATAATAAACAAAAACGCTTTCTACTTTCGGCTGTTTACAGAAATCTATATGCTGCCCTTTAACCATTATATGGATATTGATGTTGCTGATATCTCTT
The DNA here is from genome assembly GCA_028751875.1 of Rapana venosa. Taxonomy (NCBI): domain Eukaryota; kingdom Metazoa; phylum Mollusca; class Gastropoda; order Neogastropoda; family Muricidae; genus Rapana; species Rapana venosa. The sequence continues at coordinate 84,603,056 of CM054136.1, read as the reverse complement.
GAGAAGAAAAAAGTTGTATAGAAACATTTTAAGCCAGAATGTGAATATATTCATCTGCTTCCTCCAGAGAAGTGCGTATATACTTCAATACTGCAAACAACTTAATGATTCTTGTTTCATTAAGTTGATATTGTGTCAACTTGAAGGTAATGTTATTTCTTAATTGTCCAGGTTACAGATAAGTATCCACACACTTTTGTTCAGCTGACTTTTGCTCTGAAGGTAAAAGGTAAAGGTGTTCTAATAATCTATGTGGTCGTTGGGGAGCGAGAGTTTATAGACCTCAGCTTCTCCAGGGGCAAGCATTTTGAGGACTCTGCCCATGTCCTCTCCAAGAACAAGAAGACTAGCAGTAGCATTGACAAGAAGAAACAAAAAGAAGAAACGGGACAAACATAGCATTTAGTAAAATAAAAATAACAACAACTATAACAAAACAAAGCAAGTTGCAGAATCGAATGATACACAGCAGAAAAGAAAGCAAACGGAATTTTTTTTTCAAACAGAATTGTGAAAACCAAAACCAGTTGATAATTATGTATGTACGCGCGCGCATCGAAGTCTAAATTAAATATACGGAGGCGGTATCAATAAGAAAAGATGGCAGCTGCAACAGAGCCTTAAACGGCTGTCTTCAGAAGAAAAGAAATATCTGCAAAATCATCATGTCATCGTGAACACAATTCCTTTCTCAAAATAAACAATTTCCAGGAATCAGTTCCGGTATATATTATGGGGGACGGCATAGTTCAGTGGTTGGAGCACTCGCTTTTCCCCAGCCAAGTTAAGCAGCGTTGAACGTGGTTACCACTTGATATGGGTGACCGTTTGCGTGCCTTGGCTTCAGGACAGTTCCCGAGTTCACCCAGCTGGCAATGGGTACCTGCCATCTTTAGGGTTTGGGAAGGTAAAGCAGCGAGGGAGAGGAGATGGGTGCCACGCTCAATATGCTGGCCCCTGGAGAAGTGAGGTTTCTGACGCCTCGCTCCCCTACAACCTTATAGCTTATGGGACACCCTTTACCCTTATATATATATATATAATATATATATATATATATATATATATATATATATATATATATATATATATATATAATGTGTGTGTGTGTATGAAAGATATAACAGTTTATTGGCTTTTTTCGAAAGGCGTCGTGAAAACTTTTGCGCATTTCTTTGATTTATTTAGTCTAGCGCGTTCGGACAATGTGACACAATGTAATGACCTCTCATTTGATAATTTCGTTCAAAGTGAAAAGACAGTTTAACTGAGGAACTGAGCATTAATTTTGAACCTAAAACTCTAGAGACACATGTTCTGGAAGAGTATCCTAATAGCTTTGCTGCCACTTTTTAGCAGCCTAAGTCAAACGTACAATTTGTATTATATAATAACAACAATAATAATAATAATGATAATAATAATAATAATAATAATAAATGGAAATTATATAGCGCTATATCTTGCAAAACCAAATCAAAGTGCTTAAAAGCGGGTAAAAGGTCTGATTGTTTGGGCAAAAAGTCTAAATATATTTGGGTAAAAGGTCTAATTCTTGGGGTAAAACGTCTGAATATTTGCGTAAAAGGTCTAATTCTTAGGTGAAAAGGTCTGAATATTTGGACAAAAGGTGTAATTCTTGGGGTAAAGCTCTGGCTGTTTGGGCAAAAGGTGTCATTCTTGGGGTAAAAAGTCTGATTATTTAGGTAAAAGGTCCGACTGTTCGGGGTAAAAGGTCTCATTGTTTTGTGAAAAAGGTCTCATTACTTGGTTAAAGGTCTGATAGTTTGGGTTAAGAGACTGCTGGAGACAGTTTTCTTTTAAACATAACCAAACAAAAAATTATCATCAGCTTACGTTTTGCATTACTGTGAGTTGTTGATTCTTTCTGAAGGACACTCCCACCCCACCTCTGTATCAACAGCAAGTCTTATGACCTACATTATATGATGACATGAAACACCCTGTGATTTCATTGCTAGACAAACACAACAGATTAAGCCGCACGCTTTATGATCCTTGGCATCAAAGTAAATACACTTTGGCAAAAATTAATGAGAAGAAATGGCTCCAGAGATAATTATTCGAGTTCAGTGCAACCACTATTTAATTCATGGCCGCCATTGTGATTACCACGGTGGGTGGAGGGGGTGGAAGGGGAAGAGAGAGAGAGAGAGAGAGAGAGAGAGAGAGAGAGAGAGAGAGAGAGATAAGGATGAGACTAAAACAGAGACATACAGATAGGCAGGCAGATGACAGACAGATATACAGACAGAAGACAGAGAGAGCCCGAAAAAACAAAGAAGAGAGAAGGGGAGAGAGAGAAAAGGGGAGAGAGAGAGAGAAGAGAGAGAGAGAGAGAGAGAGGGACAGACAGACAGACAGAGAAAAACAAAGAGAGAGAGACACAGACAATGCAATGACAATGACAAATTCTTTTATGTCGAGGTAATGAATAAGCCCCCCTCTATGTGTTTTTCTTTTCTTCCATCCCCGAGAGACAGAGAGACAGACAAGAGAGAGAGAGAGAGAGAGAGAGACAATGACAATGACAATAAACAATGACAAATTCTTTTTTCAAAGGATAATGAATAACAACAATGGCTTTTATACATCCAGTCCCCGCCCTTAGGATAATTAATAATAATAACCCAATACATATACAGCTCGCAATAAAAACAAGGAAAAACCTTTTCAAAACACTCCCTCCAAAACCTCCCCCCCCCAAAAGCAAGCAATTAAAAGAAAACTAAAAAAAACCCAAACCCTACCCCACCCCCAAAAAAAACCCTAACCAAAACAAACAAACAAACAAAAGAAAGGGAAAAAAACCAAACAACAAAAGATGAAAAAAAAAGAGAAAAAAGACAAACAACAACAACAAGAACAAGAGCAACAACAAAGCCAAGAAAAATAACACAACCAACTTAATAAGTCATAAAGATAAACATCTACACATTGTAAAATGTACACATACTTGTTACACATAATTATAAGATATTGAAATAGGCACTCATTAAAACTTAAGTACAGAGGCAAGTCCAATAAAGTATTGAAAATATAAAAATATGAATCCTTCATCAGGATATACTATGACTATAAGCAGGACGATAAAAGGTGAGAGAGAGAGACAGAGACAGAGAGTGTGTGTGTGTGTATTTCAGAGATAATAACCCAAAATATAAATTTCCCCAAAAAAGTATGCGATCCATCAACACTCATTTTAGATTATACTCGTTTCAAATTATATGTTTATGATAATGAAATAAATTTAATACCCCTACATCCACACAATAAAAACAAGAAACAAACCAAGAAGAAATTAAAAACTATACAGTCGTTTAGGGAGAGAATATGGGTGGGGATGAGTTTAGTATGTGTGTGTGTGTGTGTGGTTTTTGACGCGCGCGCGTGTGTGTGTGTGTGTGTTTGAGTGTGTGTGTGTGTGTGGGGGGGGGGGGGGGGTGTTTCAGGGATAATACTAAATATGTAATACTCACATAGCACACGATCAACACAAACACTTTTTAATTATGTTCATGCAAATTGAATGTCATGGTAATAAAATAAGAGCAATACCCATACACTCTCATAATAAAGAGGGGGGAAAAGCCAATAAAGTCATAAAAAGAACATCTACACATTGTAAGTAATAGAAACAAATTCTTTTTTTTCCAGGATAATGAAGAAGAGAGAGAGAGAGAGAGACAGACAGAGACATAGAGACAGAAAAGAGACACAAGGGAGACAGAGAGACACAGAGAGAGAAACAGATTCAGAGACGTGAAGGTTTTCTTTGTTTTTACAAAAAGAAAGCAAAATTGGAACCCCCTCCCACCTCCCTCCTCCCCCCTCCTCCGCCTCCAAAAAAAGTTAACGCGAAGAAAAGAATGACAAACCGTTACTAACGCAACAAGAAAAGAAACCTGCAGAAACTTGCAGGGATCTGAATTCAACTGTAAATCCCACCCACCACCACCACCACTCCACCACCACCACCACCTCTAGACCCGCACGAGAGAGGAGAGAAAAAGGGGGGGAGAAGAGAGAGAGAGAGAGAGAGAGAGAAAAGAGAGGGAAAGAGAGAAAGAGAGAGGAGGGGGAAAAAAAGAGAAGGGGGGGGGAGGGAAAAAGGGGAGAGATGAGGGGAGGGAAAAAGAGAAAGAGGAGAGAGGAGAGAAAAAAAAGAGAGAGAGGAGAGAGGGGGGAGAGGGAGCCCAAAGGAGGAAAAGGGGAA
>CM054136.1:84591319-84593819 GCA_028751875.1 Rapana venosa | reverse complement strand
GCCCTTCTCCATGTTTGTCTGGCTCTCTGCCCCCCCCCCTCCCCCCCACCTCTCTCTTTCTCTCTCTCTCACTCTCCCTCTGACTCTGTTTGTCTCAAGCATACACACAGATACACGCACACACACACGCGCAAGCACACACACACACACACACACACACACACACACACGCGCGCGCGCGCGCGCGCGCAAGCACACACACACACAGACGCAAGCACACACACATACACACATACGCAATCACACACATACACACATACACACACACGCAAGCACACACATACACACACACACACACACACACACACACACGCAAAGCACACACATACACACTCTGAACACTAACACTAACATCGACACTAATACTGACAAAATTTCCCAAAGAAAGAAGGAAAGAAAAGTAAGAAATTAAGTAAGAAAGAAAGAACGAAAAAAAAATCGAAAGAAAGAACAGAAAAGAAAGAAAGAAAAAAAAAAGAAAGAACGGAGGAAAAGAAAGACACAAAGAAGAAAGATTGACAGAAAAAAGAAAGTGAGAAAGAAAGAAAGAAAGAAAGAGAGAGAGAAAGAAATAAATGATAAAGAAAATTAAGAAAGAAAGAAAGAAAAGACAGGAAAAAAAGAAAGAAAAAGAAAGAAAAAAAGAAAAGAAAGAAAGAAAGCAAAAAGAAAGAAAGACACACAGAAGAAATATTGGCAGAAAGAAAGAAAGATAGAAATAAAGAAAGAAAGAAACGAAAGAAATAAAGAAAGAAAGGAGGAAAGAAAAATACGAAGAAGAAAGAAAGAAAGAAAGAGAGAAAGATAGAACACAAATGAACAGGAAAGGCAAAGACAGAAAGAAAGACTGCCAAATTAGTAGCTCATACTGGATTTAAAAAACACACAAACCCACTGGAGATTCTTTGACAAAAGAAAGCTTACATGGATGAAATCCTATAGATCCCCTTTCCCCCTTCCCCAGCCCCCCCTCCCCCTCCTGCTTCTTCCCTGACCCCCCCTCCCGTCCATTCTGAGGACTAACAAGAAACAGGAATAAAAATTCTAAAAGCGAACAATACCAAAAAGAAACAAATAAAAATTACAGAGATAAACTACCACCTTCCTTCCCATTCTTTACCCCACCCCCCCCACCCCCCCACCCCCCCACAAAAGGTAAATTAAATGAATAAATAAAAAGAGCCATAATATGTGCAAATGAGAGAGAAAAATCAATGCCAGAAAGAGAGAGAGTGAGAGAGAGGATGAGAGAAGAGAGAGAGAGAGAGATAGGAGGAGAGAGAGATGAGAGAGAGAGAGAGAGCGAGCGAGAGAGAGCGAGAGAGAGAGAGAGAAAGAGAGAGAGAGAGAGAGAGAGAGAGAGAGAGAGAGAGAGTGAGAGAGAGAAAGAGAGAGAGGCAGACAGACAGACAGACAGACAGACAGAGAGACAGATGACAGACAGACAGACAGAGAGAGAGACAGACAGACAGACAGTATATGTGCAAATGAGAGTAAAATCAATGCCAGAGAGAGAGTTAGAGATAGACAGAGAGACAGACAGACAGACAGTATATGTGCAAATGAGAGTAAATCAATGCCAGAGAGAGAGAGAGAGGAGAGAGAGAGAGAGAGTGAGAGTAGAGAGACAGACAGACAGACAGACAGGCAGACAGACAGCCAGACAGACAGGCAGAGGTAGAGAGAGAGGAGGAGGAGGAGGACAATGACAATGACAATGACAAATTCTTTTATTTCGAGGATAATGAATAAGCACCCATGTGCTTTTTTTTACATGCAGTCCTCACCCGTAGGGATATATATGATAATAAAATAAAATAAAGCCCATACCAATATACTCACAAAGTAATAAGAAAAAAAAATCTACACATAGCCCCCCCAAAAAAAAAAAAAATCACAGAAAAGAGAGAAAAAAAAGCAACAACAAATAGTAAAGAAAGGGGAGAGAAAGGGCGAGGGAGAGGACAGAGACAGAGACACAGAGACGGAGAGACAGAGATACAGAGAGACAGAGATACAGAGAGAAGGACAGAGAACGGACAGACAGACAGACAGCGTGGCAGGGAGACACATAGAAAATGGTGGGAGAGAGAGAGAGAGAGAGAGAGAGAGAGAGAGAGAGAGAGAGGAGAGATACACGCAGAGGGGGAAAGGTGATAGAGAGACAAAGGGAAACAGAGAAAGACAGAGAAACAGAGACAAGGAAGACAGAGACAAAGACAGTGACAGTAACAAGAAAGACAGATAGATAGACAGACAGACAAGAGAGAAACAGAGACAAAGACAGCGACAGTAACAAGATAGACAGATAGATAGACAGACAAGAGAGAAACAGAGAAACAGAGACAAAGACAGTGACAGTAACAAGAAAGATAGACAGACAGACAGACAAGAGAGAAACAGAGACAAAGACAGCGACAGTAACAAGAAAGATAGACAGATAGACAGATAAGAGAGAAACAGAGACAAAGACAGCGACAGTAACAAGATAGACAGATAG
>CM054136.1:84568819-84586319 GCA_028751875.1 Rapana venosa | reverse complement strand
AATTTTATTCATTTTTTTATGTTTTTTTTTAATACCGCTTTAATTCACGGCAGATTTCTCTGCGTGGAATTCGGGCTGCTCTACCCGGGGAGAGCGCGTCGCCATAAGAGCAGCGCCACCCTTTTTTTTCTTTTTCCTGTCTGCAACTATATTTGTTTCCCTATCAGAGTAGCTTTTTTCTACAGAAATTTGACAGGGGCAATTCTCTTGTTGCCATTGGTTCTTTTACGTCCGCTAAATAACACACATAATTATCTAGCGCACGTAAAAGAACCAACGGCAACAAGAGAGTTGCCCCTGGCAAACACACGGGACCTCAGTTTATCGTCTAATCCGAAAGACTAGCGCCCAGACCACCACTCATGGTATAATGGATAGGGGAAACGTTTCGGGTTCAAACGGGATTCGAACCACCGCACACTTCCGACCCGAACTTTTCGCTTTCTAGACAGGCGCGTTACCTCTAGACCACCGATCGAGAAGTAGTAGTAGTAGTAGTAGTAGTAGTAGTAGTAGTAGTAGTAATAGTAGAAGTAGTAGTAGTAGCAGTAGCAGCAGCAGCAGCAGCAGCAGCAGTAGTAGTAGTAGTAGTAGAAGTAGTAGTAGTAGTAGTAGTAGTAGAAGCAGCAGCAACAGTAGTAGTGGTAGTAGTAGGAGTAGTAGTAGGAGTGGTAATAGTAGTAGTAATAGTAGCAGCAGCAGCAGCAGCAGCAGCAGCAGCAGCAGCAGCAGCAGCAGCAGCAGTAGTAGTAGTAGTAGTAGTAGTAGTAGTAGTAGAAGTAGAAGTAGAAGTAGAAGTAGTTAACAGCAGCAATAGTAGTAGATTTAGGAATATTTGTAGCAGAAGAAGCAGCAGTATAATCAGCAGTAGCTATTGCTGCTGTTGTTGTTGCTGCTGCTGCTGTTGAAGTAGGATTGGGCGTTTATATGTGGTTTTGTTGCCAGTTAAGCTGCTGATGCTGCTATGCTAGAGAGAGAGAGAGAGAGAGAGAGAGAGAGAGAGAGAGAGAGAGAGAGAGAGGAGAGAGAGAGAGAGAGAGAGAGAGAGAGGAGAGAGAGAGAGAGAGGAGAGAGAGACAGACAGACAGAGGCAGAGAGAGACAGAGACAGACAGACACACCGACACACAGAGACAGAGATACAGGGAGACAGAGGCACAAAAAGAGAGACAGCGAGACAGCGAGAGAGACAGAAAGACAGAGGGAGAGAAAGGGAGAGCGAGACAGGTAGACAGACAGAAAAACAAAAAGACAGAAAGACAAACAGACGGACAGAGACAGGAACAGGGACAAGGAGACATAGAGGCAAAAAAACCGAGACATAGAAACAGAGAAAGAGAGGGAGAAAGAAAAGAGAAGAGAGAGAGAGAGAGAGAGAGAGAGAGAGAGAGAGAGAGAGAGAGAGAGAGAGAGAGAGAGAGGAGCAGGCAGGAAGGCAGATAGACAGAGTAAGGGACAGAGACAGAAATAGACAGACAGACAGAGACAGAGACACAGAGACAGAGAAACAGAGAGAGAGAGAGAGAGAGAGGAGAGAGAGAGAGAGAGAGAGAGAGAGAGAGAGAAAGAGAGAGAAGAAGACAGAGAGAGAGGAGAGACAGAGAGAGAGAGAGAGAGGAGAGAGAGAGAGAGAGAGAGAGAGAGAGAGAGAGAGAGAGAGAGAGAGAGTGACATATAGATTAGAAAAAGACTGGAATTTAACCAAAACAAAAAGAAAAACATGGAAGAAGAAAAAAACCAGGGGGGACAAATATACGGACATAACCAAATAAACAGCGTCCAAAATACAAACAAAAAAATAAACCTCAAAAACACTTGCAGATTTTAATCAAATGCGGCTGAAATAAAACACGCCCTTCTATATTGAAATCAAAGAGTTGCGAGAGGCTGACATATATAGACTCCCCCCATCCCCATTTCCCCTGATTAATCCCTCAAATGTATACATAGTGTTGTGCTTTATATGTCTTCGGTTTAGGGAGGCTGCATAGACAGAAGACCTGACGGAGCAACACACCCAGAAACATACGCGCGCGCGCGCGTGCGCACGCAACACACACACCACACACAACACACACCACACACAACACACACACACACACACACACGTGCGCGCCTGCACGCACACACACATAATGCGCACGCACACACATGCATGTAATAATGATAATAATAATAATAATAATTATTATTATTAATATTATTATTATCATAATAATAATAATAATTAAAAAAAATATGGAATTTATATAGCGCTGAATCTTGTAAAAAACAAACAAATCGAAGCGCTTGCACTCAAATCATTTACACGCATGCAACTCTCCTTAAACATAATGAACAACAGATTTCAAATCCATGCGCGCGCACGCACGCACGTACACACACACACACACACACACTCGCGAACACACTTAGGAGGTGAAGGATGCTGTACACATACGCACATGCACGCGCTCAAACGCAAGCACGCAAGCAAGCACGCACAGACGCACACAAAGAAGCACGCACACAAACACACACGCATGTGCGCACACGCACATACATATAGATGCATACGCACATGCACGGGTCGAACGCAAGCACGCACGCACGCACGCAAGCAAACCCACACACACACACGCACTTACGCACTTATGCACGCACACACATACATACACACAGATTCATGTCCCCAAGGACCTGTTATGGTTTTACTTGTCTTGTGTTATGAAAAGTTTAGTGACAAGAAAACGACAAGAACACATGTACATACACACAAACACACACACACACGCACGCACACTCACACTCACACACAAACACTCACACACATACACACGCACACACTCACACCCACTCACACCCACCCACTCACACGCACACTCACACACATTCACACACACTCACACACACACTCACACAAACTCACACACACACACACTCACACACCCACTCATACACACACACACACACACACACACACACACACACACACACACACACACACACACACACACACAGGGGTTTTGTCGTATTGATACAATGTATGACTTAATTTTAAGATCTAAAAAGCCCTGGTTTTGATCTGAGTAGGTGTCTGATACAATTCACTGGGCTTTTGTTGAATCATTTTATTTATTTTATCCTTTTATTTCAAGGAAAATGGAATAAACATTCATGTGCTTCTTTGTTACATCTAGTCCACGTGTGTATGCAGTTTTGTAAATATTGTCATCCGATCCCACTGGCACACAATGGCCTACTCTTCCGAAAAGCGGATCGGGCTTTAACTTGTGTGTATATATGTGTGTGTATGCGTGTGTGTGTGTGTGTGTGTGTGTGTGTGTGTGTGTGTGTGTGTGTGTGTGTGTGTGCGTGCGCGCGCGCACGGGCTAGCGCGTAAGAGGTTCTTCGTGCGTTCGCACACGGGACCTCTGTTTATAATTTCATCCGAAGAACTTTTGGGGAGAATGGAGTCGGCACTGATGTTAACTCCTGAAGTAAAAATCCTCTAGAACGAGATTTGAACCCGGGTCAGCAGAACATAATAATAATGTATGGAATTTATATAGCGCTGAATCTTGTAAAGCAACAAATCAAAGCGCTCAGATTTTATTTCATACCACTTTAAGTCACGGCAGATTTCTCTCCGTGAAATTCGGGCTGCTCTCCCCGGGGAGAGCGGGAGAACGCGTCGCCACTTAGCGCTGCGCCACCCTTTCACCCTTTTTTTTTTTTTTCTGCAGCTGTATTTGTTTCCCTATCAGAGTGGCTTTTTTCTAAGAATTTTGCCAGGGACAACTCTCTTGTTGCCGTGGGTTTTTTTACGTGCGCTAAATAATTACGTGTAACACACGGGACCTCGGTTTATCGTCTCATCCGAAAGACTAGCGCCCAGACCACCACTCATGGTCTAATGGATGGGGGAAAAATTTCCGGTCCAAACGGGGTACGAACCGCCACATGAGCACATTGGGCATCACTCTAACTACCACCATAAAAATACCAAGCACCTTTCGACTTTCATGTATTTTAAAAAAAAATTCTAACTAAGAAATTAAAAATCTACCCATGACAAAAACGACTGGGGTAACGCTTCTTCCCTTACACCGACAACCAGCCCAGTTTATCAATCCATCCATTTGCATAGAAAAGAGAGCGATGCAAATCATTTTCGCATGATCAAAAGAACATTCTAGCAGATATTTTTTGTTTGGTTTTTCTTCTCATTCAAAAGACTTGTCAAAGGCAGAGATAGTGAACCTGTTTTTCGTGTTGTGCATAACTTTGCATGATCAGCTCGCTTCTTCTAATCTTATCTTATATTGTCGCTAAAGGGGATTTTACTAAGCTGACCAGTCAATTCTTGTTGGAAACAAAGAAAATGGGAGTTGCGTAAAAGGAACACAGCAGAGAGACAGAGAGAGGGAGAGAGAGAGAGAGAGAGAGGAGAGAGAGAGAGAGAGAGAGAGAGGAGAGAGAGAGAAGGAGAGAGAGGAGGGAGAGGAGAGAGGAGAGAGAGAGGAGAGAGAGAGAGGAGAGGAGAGGAGAGAGAGAGAGAGAGAGAGAGAGAGAGAGAGAGAGGGGAGAGAGGAGAGAGAGAGAGAGAGGAGAGAGAAGAGAGAGAGAGAGACAGAGGAGGGAGGAGGAAGAGGGAGGGAGAGAGAGAGGGGGAGAGAGAGAGAGAGGGAGGACAGAGACAGAGAGACAGACAGAGAGACATAGACAGAGACAAAGACAGACACACAGAGACAGACACACAGAGACAGACAGAGACAGACAAAGACAGACAAAGACAGACAAAGACAGAGACAGAGGAAGAGGCAGACAAACAGACAACCACAGACAGCCACACAGACAGCCACACAAAGAATCGGAGAGGACCAGAAACAGAGAAATAAAGAGATGGAGATTAGAAACTGAAACTAAGATCAATCGCAAATGCCAGATGCAATCTCAGATATAAAACAAAACGCAGCATATCATAGAATTATGACATGGGAGTCGAGTTTTAAAGGCATAAACATAATTATCCCCAAGAAACACGTTCTGAGCAAAAACAAAACACAACAAACCAAACCAAAACAAACAAATCCTGCTCATAGTAATCATGATAATCAGGGAGGTTTTAACCGTTAAAAAAAGCGGTAAGTCTGTTCGCTAAGCTTCATCTTCAAGGTTGCCTTGCTTGGGCTTTGAGGGTTTGTGGGGTTTTCCTTGCGATTTCACTGACAAAAAATATGCACGAGAGAGCGAGAGAGAGAGAGAGCGAGACAGACACAGACAGAGAGAGAGAGACAGAGAGAGAGACAGAGAGAGAGAGAGACAGAGAGAGAGAGAGACAGAGAGAGAGGGAGAGAGAGAGGCAGACAGACATAGAGAAAGAAAGGCAGATAGACAGACAGACAGTCACACACACACACAAACTCACGCGTGTAGATATACATACATGCGCTAAAACACACATAAACACACACACACACACACATGCACGCACACATACACACATACACACATACACACAAATACACACACATGCACACAACACATACACACACACACACACACCCTACGTGCACATTGATACATAGACAGAGAGAAAGACAGAGAAACAGGCAAACACACTTAAAGAGAAGGAGAGAGGGAGGAGATAAAGAGAGAAGAGAGAGAGAGAGAGAAGAGAAGAGAAAAGAGAGAGAGAGAGAGAGAGAGAGGAGAGAGAGAGAGAGAGGAGAGAGGAGAGAGAGAGAGAGAGAGGAGAGAGAGAGAGAGAGAGAGGAGAGAGAGAGATTTTATTATTTTATATCGAGGATAATGAAATAAGCACATATGTGCTTTGTTTACATCTAGTACCCGTGTATGCGGTTTTGTAAATTCTGTCATGTGTACCCACCGGTACACAATGGCCTACTTTTACGAAAAGCAGAACAGGATTTAATGTGTGCGCAAGATGTACTGCGTGCGTTCTCACACGCGACCTTGGTTTATAGTCTCATCCGAAGGACTTTTAGGGAGAATGGATTCGGCACTGATGTTAACTCCAGGGGAAAATATCCCCCTTGAACGGGATTTGAACCTGGGTCGTCAGAGAGAGAGAGAGAGAGAGAGAGAGAGAGAGAGAGAGAGAGAGAGAGAGAGAGAGAGAGAGAGAGAGAGAGAGAGAGAGAGAGAGACAGACAGACAGACAGACAGACAGACAGACAGACAGACAGACAGACAGAGGCAGACAGAGTGAGAGTGAGTGAGAGAAGGAGAGAGAGAGAGAAAGAGAAAGAGAAAGAGACAGAGAGACAGAAAGAGACAGACAGACAGACAACAGTAGAGTGAAAGGAGGTAGAAGGAGCAAATCTGAAAGACGAGAAATGACAACATCTTTCGAATGCAATCCTGTTACCGACATCAATATCACGTCAAACAACAACAACAACAACAAAGATGAAATACGAAAAAAAGCCAGATTGTAAATTTTTCATTTCTAGTAAAAAGAAACTCTTAATTTTATTTCTAAAACAGAAACCATTTCCAAAAATAATACAATTATCTCGAGATGGCTTCATTCCTGGAACCATTTACTGGCACAAACCAGACACATTCATTTTATTCTGCAGCAAATCCAGACATGGTCAAACTGCTCCATACCTGTGGGATTAATCCACATGTCTGAGAACTGTCATGTTACCCAGTGACAAAGGTTGGGACAAAGACAAAAATCAAAGTCGGCTAAATTGCATAATTTGATTATCATCCTATGAAAGTGCAATTAGACGAGTGTAGCCCTGATGGGCGCACACAAAATATGGTAGAGGCTATCAAGTCAAGCGCTTTGATTTGTCTTTGCAAGATACAGGGCTATATAAATTTCATTTTTATCTATTTTTTATTTATTTATAGTGAAAATACATTGGAGTACTATTTGTTCTCTTTAATTTGAAAACAACAGCAACAAGAAGAAGAAGAACAACACACACATATGTATATATATATTATATATATATATTATATTTATACACACACATATATACATACACACACACATCTCTCTCTCTCTTTCTCTCTCTCTATGTATATATATGATCACATCCCCACCCCCACCCCCACCAATGCATACGCTCACATACACGCACACACTTTTTTTTTTAAAGATTGGCTTAATAAAAAAAAAAACACCAGCATTTGCACTGCTTATTCAAGGTTGAGGGAGGGGGAAGGTCCCAATAAACAATGAACATAAAAAAACTCTGTGTACTTTTTATAGGGAAAGCAACAACAATAACAGACTACACAAAAACAAAATGGTTTATACGCAGACTTTAGGAGATTATGCAAAATAGAGAGAGAGAAGAGAGAGAAGAAAGAGAGAGAGAGAGGAGAGAGAGAGGAGAGAGAGAGAGAAAGAGAGGAGGAGAGAGAGAGAGAGAGAAGAGAGAGAGAGAGGAGAGAGAGAGATATAATATATTTACAACACAATTCCCACCAGTAATGGTCCACACTTCAAACCGAAACTGAAACCTTCATGTGTGATCCACCATTTCCACACACAAATTACTTTTTTCTTTTCTTATCAGTAACACAATCATCCTGCTTTTGTTTTACTAACCACACCTGCTTTCAGCCTCACATAAAACAACAACAACAACAACAACAACAACACATCCATTTTCCTGTCGCCAACTCAAGCATAGCGGAAACACTGACACACGTGACGAGAAGCGGGAAATCTCCCATCAGTAATCTTTCGCGCAGACAGAGAAACGGCATCCATTCATTTCTTCATGGTTTTTTTCTTCTATTCCTTTGTCCAGCTGCTTTATTATCCTCGCGCTTGAGGTAGCTCTTAGTGTGCGCTAATGGGGATCTGTTCTTTTGTAAGCAGAACATTGTATAGCCAAGCATGTTCTTTTTTATTTTTTATAAAGGCTCATTTTTTTGTATTTGGAATTTAATGACACGTTTGGCACAAAGTTGAAGCTTTGCATTCAGTGTATGGACTTTTTTTTAAAGGGGCGGGAAAGGGGTGTCACGTTAAGAGACAGACAGTATGTGTGAGCATGTTTAAAAATCTCTTCTATTTTTTTTTTAGAGATGCTGTTACCTCAACTTGTTCTTCGGATGAGACTATAAACCGAGGCCCCGTGTGCGAACGCACGCAGAACATCTTGCGCACACGTTAAATCCTGTTCCGCTTTTCGTAAGAGTAGACCATTAGTGTGCCGGTGGGAACAGATGACAGAATTTACAAAACCGTATACATCACGGGGGACTGGATGTGAAAAAACCCACATAAGTGCTTATTCCATTATCCTCGATATAAAAGAATACAAGAAAAGAAAAGAAAGAAAAAGATATCATAACCATGACGATTTAGTGAAAAGGTTTCGTATCTCTGTTGTCTGTGTTTGTCTCTGTCTGTCTGTTTGACTATGTCTGTCTGTCTGTCTGTTTCTCTCTGTCTCTCTCTGTCTCTGTCTCTGCCTGTCTCCCTCTGTCTCCTCTGTTTCCTGTTTCTGCTTCACAGCTGCAGGAACCAGAATCTGTGTTTACTTTTCCTGAAGACCATAGTATTTTTTTAAATTATTTTTTTTATTCACCTCTTTTGCATTCACAATCCCAAGACTTATCATTAGCATGGAGTTATAAAAGAAAACCTCGCCTGGCTTTGACAGTTCAATTGCATGCAGCTGCCATACAAAACAACATGATTATTCCTGGTATCTGGTATGAAGAAGTGGTATCTAGTTTTCTTTTACATGTGTGTGTGTGTGGAGGGGTAGGTGGGGGAGTGCGGTTGTGTGTGGGGGGGGGGGGGGGAGGGGGGCGGGGGCTGTGCGTGTGCAGTGTGTGTGTGTGTGTGTGTGGAGAGAAGAGAGAGAGAGAGAGAGAGAGAGAGAGAGAGAGAGGAGAGTATATGATGAGAGTAATTTTATTTTATTTTGAGAATAATTGAACACAAAATCATGTTTTTTTGTGAGTATGTGGTCTTGATATATTTGATATCAGTTCCTACCGGCACACAAGGGCCTACTATTCCGAAAAGTGGAACGGGTTTTAACGTATGTGTGCTAGATATTCTGCGTGCGTTCGAGCAAGGAACCTCGGTTTATAGTCTCATCTGAAGGACTTTTGGATTCAGTGGAGTCGGCACTGATGTGGTGTGTGTGTGTGTGTATGTGTGTGTGTTTGTGTGTGTGTGTTGTGTGTGTGGTGTGTTAATGCCTGATTTGTTTCTGTTTCTATTTTTTCCATAGCTCTCTTCTCTTCTCTCTGATGAGAAAGTTTACATCCAGTCCCCGTGTGTTCATAAAAACAGTATGGTTTGTGGCAGCAGTTTTTGCAAGGAAGATAAAAGGGAGATAAATTGGTTGTGGAAAACGTTCAACAGGGCATCTGCTTATTTTTAAACATAATTTACAAATAGAGATTTCGAATTGCCATACACGAGGTTTTTTTTTAATTTGGCTGTTTTCGGTTTTTTGTTGGTTGTTTTGTTTTGTGTTTGTTTTGTTTTGTGTGCCGATGGTTTTGTTTGTTCGTTAAGGTCAGTCTTATTTTAACTGTTTTCTTTTGAGAATTCTCCTCTGTCGTCGAACGTTTAGACAGCAAGTGCTGTTGTCTATCATGTGAGCAAAAATGTGTTGCGCTGCCGTTAAGCGCCTGACAAGTCAAGCCAAGCGTACCCGACTTTGGCGTGAGAGAGAATTGCCATATATTTGAAGTCTTTCTTGGAGGGAGGGGGGGGGGGCAGGAGAATGGACCACGAAGGCAGAAAATGTACATGGAGGAAGTGGGAGGAAGAAAAAGAACAAGGCAGAAATAACCCTAGGTTTTAAAATACAACAACTTTTGTTTGTTGTTGTTTTTTCTTTGTTGTTGTCGTTGCGTTTTTGTTGTTGTTGTGGGGTTGCTGTTTTTTTTTGGGGGGTGCAGTTTTTGATGCTTTTAGGTACAGTTGTTTCAAGACACTAATATGAAAGTAAGGTTATTTAGTATGAACACTTAGCATGTACACACTGATTTAAATTTAATAACAAGTTTGATTTCACGGGTTTAAAAAAAAATATTCCCTGACAAAAAAAAAGAAAATGATATCCAAATATCCTGATCCACCACAAGAGCGTCCATTAAAATTAAAGCAGACTTATGATGAACAAAAACAACCAGAAACCATACATCATTCAAATGATTGAGACATCTTACAGGTCTGACCTCCCTCCCTCCTCTCCAAACTCACTCACTCAGTCCCAAGTCCCAAAGGACGTAGGGGGGACATGAGAGAAGACGCAACAGAGATCTTTTTCCATGCTTCACGATCCTGTGTGGCTAGCAGAAGGTGTTGCAGGGGTTGGGCGGTCCAGTCTTTGATGTTGTCAACCCATGATTTCTTTTGGCGGCCTCTTCTTCTCTTGCCTTCGACTGTTCCTTGCAAGATGGTTTTTGCTAAAGTGTTGTGTCTTGTGGTGTGACCAAATCATATCAGTTTTCTCCTCTTTATGGTGGAGAGTAAAGGTTCTTGGGGGCCCACACGCTTTTTGATTTCTTCTTTCACATAGTTGTTGGTCTTGTGTTCTTTGTATGATATTTTGAGGAGTCTTCTGTGGCACTTGTTCTCGAATGCTTGGATTCTCCTCTCTAGCTCTGCTGACAGAGTCCAAGATTCACAGCCATATAGGAGGATAGATATCACGAGGGATTTGTAGAGATGGTATTTGGTGCAGAAGCTGATATTGTTGCTTCTGATGATCCTCTTGAGTCTGGCTAGAGCAGATGTTGCTGTTGCAATGCGAGCTTTCACTTCATTGTTTGATGTGCCATCTTTTGTTAGGATGGAGCCTAAGTATTTGAATTGGCTCACCTCTTCCCCTCCAACCCCCCCCCCCCTCCCAACCCCTCCGGCCGATTCTTTTTAATCCCCATTTGTATTCCTTTATCTTTCAAGGAGATGAACAATAGTGCGATGGTGTAAGCCATTGCTAGTCAGCCAATTAAAGCAATTTCTAAGCTGAGGACATAGTCGACTCACTAGAGAACAATGAGTACATGACTTGTTTGTGCCGATTCTGTTCTAGAAGTAGATAGTTCTTGTAAAGGATGGCATAATTTTCTGTAGAAATGAACAGGTAAATGTTGTTTTGAGGTTGTTTTCATTTGTGTTAGTGTGGTAGGAAAAAACATAATTTTTATTCTGTTATATTGTGTTCCCTTTGTATTCTGCTCTATTCTATTGTACTTTATTCTATCGATCAATCCATCTGACTGGGTATTTTTTCCTGCATAACCTTTTAATTCATCTGTCTCTCTCTCTCTGTCTCTGTCTTTCTTTCTCTCTCTCTCTCTCACAGAGATACACCATTACATCAATACATGTACACACACACACACACACACACACACACACACACACACAAACACACACACACACACACTTTGATAGAGAGATAGACAGAGAAAAAGGCAGAAAAACTGATAGCAGCACCAAATGAGAACAGTGCTTAAAAGGCTCCAGCTAGCTCATAAACTGTAGCTAGGACCGGCTGGTCAGCTGTCTCATCCCGCCTCTGACCTTATCTGCCTGCCTTAGGTGACACCAATTAGCCGCCCTTTGTCCTTCTAATGGACAGGAGTCAGTGAGAGCCAGCACGCTCATTCTTTGGGGTTTTTGTTTTTGTTTTGGTTTGGGTTTTTTCTTTCTTTCCTCAGCTAGAGAGCTCCAAGGTTCACCAAATGTTGAGATTTTGTGTATGTGACTGTTTTTGTTTTCCCTACCATGAAGGTAGCTGCATTCTGACTTCAGGGTGTGTGCTGGGTATGTTGGGGTTTGTTGTAACTGTCTCTGTCTGTCTCTGTCTGCCTGCCTGTCTCTCTATCTCTGTCTCTCTTCTCCCCCGTCTTTCTCACACACACATTATATGATTATATGTATCAGAATAATAAATATGATCGTTGGATTAGCACAGTTAGAAAATGTTCTGTATAAAGTTGGCTTGAAACATGTTTGGGAAAAACCAAAGTACACTTGATGTACATCGATTGTGCCATGCAGTGCAAACAAAGCTTGAGGGTTTATATGAAACGTTTTGGATTAACCAGAAACACAATTCTACAAAACTTAACTTCTATAATTCCGTGACCAAGGAATATAGATCAGAGCCATATCTGATTAACTGTGAAAGGGAAAAACCATAGGAAAATATTTTGTAAGTTTCGGACAAGTAGCCACAATTTAATGATGGAGAAAGGAGGATATAAGAATATACCAAGAGAGAATATAACTTGTCAATACTGTAGCAAAGAGAAAACTTAATAACTCTTAATGCTAATGTCAAAGCAAATATAAACGTTGTAGACAAAGTAAGCAAGGCTATTGTAACCGGTGATCATCAAGCCGAAATAATTAATTATGTTTGTACCTGTTTTGATAAAAAAGAAATATATTTGAACAAGATGGAATGCAACATGATGTTTTCTTGCACATCATTTCAGACACGCCGACCAATGAATAATACGTTGTATTTGATTATGAAAAGTTTATTTCTTTGTGTCAAATAAGTCCATGTGACATTTTATGGCAATAAAAATATTCTGATTTCTGATTACACACACACACACACACACACACACATACCATGCAAGTGTGCTTTTCTATTTGATTTCTGAAACAACATGGTTGATTTAAGTCCACGTAACTAATCTGCCAATACTGTCTAGAAATTTGAAGATTAGCCTACAGGAGTCTCAATTGTTACAAAAGGGAGGTGTGTTGTCAGCTAATATTTTATATCTACATTTAACAAAACACTGTAGGCCATTTGCAAAGATTCAAAATGGGAGTGGTCCAAAAATGTATCCTTTTGATACACCATGCATACTAGGTGTGTGCCCTGATGTTTGATTATCAACCAGTTACTTCCTGCTGCCTATAATTATGAGCAGCAAAGTTCATATAGATGGTTAATTTATGTTGTTAGCTTTTTATAAATTTAACTTGTATAACTAAAATTGACAGATTTGATGTTGACATCAAATGCTTTTTCAAAGTCATCAAGCTGCCAGCTAGTGTGTTGTTATTCATAATCTGTGAGAGACTGTCCATAAGCTAAGTAAGAGCAGTGTGTGTGTGTGTGTGTGTGTGTGTGTGTGTGTGTTTGTATGTCTGTGTATGTCTATCTGTGTCTATCAGTGTGTCTGTGTCTTTGTGTCTGTGCCTGTGTGTCTGTGCCTATGTGTCTGTGTGTTTGTATCCATGAGTTTGTGTCTGTCTTTGATTTTTCTCTGAAGTATCTCAATAATTATATGACTGTAAAAAACGAAAGATCTTAGATATTACAGGGTAACCATCACAGAATACCTAAAAAAAACAATACCCAATAAATCTGACAGATCCATTTATTCCTTTCCTGTAACAATCTCAGAAAAAAAAACACAGCTAATAAAGCTGATGTATGTAGATTCGTTCAATTGGTCATTGACCCTATAACCTAGATAACCCTGAAAGCCACATCATATCTATAATAGAGTGTCAAAAAATAAAACAAAGAAATTGATAAATGAGGTAATTAAAGCAATACATTTGTAAGGATTGACAATAGCCCCCACCCTCACACACCCAAACCAATAAAACAACAACCATGAAACCATAAATCTAGTCAGTGTGGGGGGAAAGAATGGAAAGAAAAAAAACACAGTAAATATCTAGGTCGAGTTTCTATCATTACTAATCTTAATGAAGTTTCGGAGAGATGTGTGCAGGAAGAAGTGCTTAGAGAATGGACTTTTCAGAAAACGTGTCAGATATAAATACTTGGAAAGCAAACATTATACTCAGAAAACAACCCTCTACATGAAATGAGCGTTATTTTGTTACTTTTTGTTCCTGTGAAATATTCTGAAATCCTTCCTGTTCTCTGTCCTTATAATTGTGTGTTTGTCTGTTTGCTTTTTCTCCCAAGATTTTCTCTGTCTGTGTGTCTCTCTCTGTCTCTGCCTCTGTCGATCTGTCCCTCCCTGTCTCAGTCTCTGTCACTGTCTGTCTGTCTCTGTGTCTGTCTGTCTGTCTGTATGTCTGTCTGTCTGTCTGTCTGTCTGTCTGTCTGTCTGTCTGTCTCTCTCTCTCTCTCTCTCTCTCTCTCTCTCTATCTCTCTCTCTCCCTCTGGCTTTGTACTTTCAAAAAAAGAAAAGGATAACATGGTATTCAAAATTATCCCAGGAACCATGACGTATTATTACTACTGTTTGCTGACGATAATTATGATTCTCCTGCCTGACATGGCACTAGGTCTACAAAACCAAAGAGATCCATATTTTTAAAATAATAAAAATAGCATTCTTATATGGAAATAAAGATAAGGACATCTGATTTTGTTTTATGTTTAAGTCTGTATTTCAGGCTGAAAATATATTTGAATTGTCACTGATAAACGACACCGACTACATCATGCAAGATTCAGACCACAAACACTTGGTTTCAATGTAAACGAAAGATGGTGTCAACCTGAGACGTCCAAACAGTTCCTTTGCCCTATGTGTCGTCATATTCTTGATGATGAAGTCCATTTCCTCTTTCGATTTCAAACCTTTGTTTCAGCACGTGAAAACTGCGGTCTTTTTCTCTTAGAAGCTTTCCAAAGGCAGTATGTTTTCCCCTCCTATTGTCTGGTGATGATACAGTGATTAAGTCTGTTGCGCACATGTAAAATCCTGTTCCGCTTTTCGAAAGAGTAGGCCATTGTGTGCTGGCGGGAACAGATGACAAAATTTACAAAACCGCATACACAGGAGGACTGGATGTAACATAGCACATGAGTGCTTATTCCATTATCCTCGATATAAAATAATAAATAAAAATTATTTGTTAAAGTTTATTGCTGAAGCAAAGAAAATACAGCAATCACAGATGAACACAAATTAGTTTCATGCTTAGTGAAACAGCTGAAGAAATATTATTTTAGATTGTGGTTCTCTCCAGCAATAATATCAAATGAAACGTTGACATAGAGTTTGATTGGTTGGTTGAATATAGCATTCTAGTGTGTTTTTTTTTAATTATTATTTATAGTTGGTGTTTATTGTTTTCGTTGTTTTAATTCCACTCATATTATTTATTGTTCAATTTGTAACCCAGTTGACGTCAGAACCTCTACTTGTAATCATTTATAAAGAACTCTTATTTTGTTATGTTAAATACATCATGTAATTTCCTTTATGTGTATTTGTCATGTGTAACCCTCCTTGTCAATAAACTACATTGGGCAGTACAACAATTTGTTCAAAGCGTCTCAGGCTTTGCTTATACCCCCCACCCCCCCCCCCCCCAAAAAAAAAAAAGGAAAGAAAACGTGCAATATAGGATGTGTGGGAATGTGCAATATAGAATATGATTCGTAAAAAAAGCTCTAATTTTCGAGCTCCCCCCCCCCTCCCCCCATCACGAATTATAAAACAAAACCTACATTCATAAGCAAGAGAGGGGTATAGAACCAGGATGAAAAATATACCCCAAACCAAAAGAAATCTATTTCGAGACAAGGCCATCAAACAGTATAAACCAAACAACAAGACAAAAGAGGGATCTTAACTTCGCTAACTACTTTACAAAGTAGCTGTCAAGTGGGAGAGGAAGAAAAAACACAAAGACCGTTTTAATTTGAGCATCTGGATGATTTGTGTTCTGCGTTCTACAGGAATTAGAGTAAAGCCTTTGGACAGATCAGCCGAGGATTTAGCAAAGAGACCAGGCGAATGATTTATTTCCCTGAAAAAGCCAACTGATGCAACAGCGCTTTCTCACGTAACTTTTCCCTCACCAAACTTGATTTATTAGATTACCCCTGACTCTCTCTCTCTCTCTCTCTCTCTCTCTCTCTCTCTCTGTCTCTGTCTCTGTCTCTCTGTCTCTGTCTCTATCTCTCTTTCTCTCCCCATTACGTGTGTAAGTGTGTCTGATTGTGGGTTTAGTTGTTTGCTGTTTGCTAAGTGTATATGTTTGTAAATAGGTATGTTTGTAAGTCTGTCTCTTTGTAAGTGTGCCGGTAAGTATGTCTGTTTATTTTTAGCTATTGTTATCATTTAATGATAAAATAATATTTTATTTAAAGGATAATGGAATAAGCACTCATTTGGTTTTTTTC
This sequence comes from Rapana venosa, assembly GCA_028751875.1. Taxonomy (NCBI): domain Eukaryota; kingdom Metazoa; phylum Mollusca; class Gastropoda; order Neogastropoda; family Muricidae; genus Rapana; species Rapana venosa. The sequence goes on along the minus strand of CM054136.1, from coordinate 84,570,219 downwards.
TACATCCAGTCCCCATGTATATGCAGTTTTGTGTATTTTGTCATCTGTTCCCACCACCACACAATTGCCTACTCTTTCAAAAAGCAGAACAGGATATAACATATGCACAGTATGTTCTATGTGTGTTTGCACATGGGGCCTCGCTTTATAGTTTCACCCGAAGGACTTTTGGGGAGAGTGGAGTCGTCACCGATGTTAACTCCAGGAGAAGAATCCCCTTGGATTGGATTCAAACCCAGTTCATCAGAGTTTGAGCACACTGTTCTAACCACTAGGCTATCCCCTCCCATTTCAAGACAAGGTCATCAAACAGTATAGAACAAACAACAAGACAAAAGAGGGATCTTAACTTTGCTAAACTAGGTTACAAAGTGAACTGTCAAGTGGGAGAAGAAGAAAAAACACAAAGACCGTTTTAATTTGAGCGTTTGGATGATTTGCGTTCTACGTTCTTCAGGAGTTAGAGCAAAGTCTTTGGACAGACCAGCTGAGGATTTAGCAAAGAGACCAGGCCAATGATTCATTTCCCTGAAAAAGCCATCTGATGCAACAGCGCTTTCTCACGTAACTTTTCCTTCACCAAACTTGATTTATTAGATTATCTCTGACTCTCGTTATCTCTCTCTCTCTCTCTCTCTCCTCTCTCTCTCTCTCTCTCTCTCTCTCTCTCTCTCTCTCTCTCTCTCTCTCTCTCTCTGTGTCTCTCTGTCTCTGTCCCTCTGTCTCTCTGTCTCTCTCTCTGTCTGTCTGTCTGTCTCTCTCTCTCTCTCTCTCTCTCTCTCTCTCTCTCTCTCTCTCTCTCTCTCTCTCTTCATCACGTGTGTAAGTGTGTCTGATTGTGAGTTTGTTTTGTTCTGGTTGTTAAGTGTATATGTTTGTAAATAGGTATGTTTGTAAGTCTGTCTGTTTGTAAGTGTGCCTGTAAGTGTGTCTGTTAATTTTTAGCTATTGTTATCATTTAATGATAAAATAATCTTTTAATTTCAAGGATAATGGAATAAGCACTCATGTGTGGTTTTGCATCTAGTCCCCATGTATATGCAGTTTTGTATATTTTGTCATCTGTTCCCACCACCACACAATGGTCTACTCTTTCAAAAAGCAGAACAGGATATAACATGTGCGCCGCATGTTCTCTGTGTGTTCGCACACGGGGCCTCGGTTTATAGTCTCACCCGAAGGACATTTGGGGAGAGTGGTGTCAGCACTGATGTTAACTCCAGGAGGAGAATCCCCTTGAACGGGATTCGAACCCAGAGCATCAAAGTGGGAGCACAATGTTCTAACCACTAGGCTATCCCCTCCTATTTCAAGACAAGGTCATCAAACAGTATAGAACAAACAACAAGACAAAAGACGGATCTTAACTTCGCTAAACTATTTTATAAAGTGACTGTTAA
>CM054136.1:84556319-84561319 GCA_028751875.1 Rapana venosa | reverse complement strand
GTGAAAACTTTGTAGAAGAAGCAGAAGAAGAAGGACGCACACACAAACAAGCAAACAAGCAAACACACAAACACACACACACACACACACACAAACACACACAAACACAAACACACGCACATACATACACATACACACACAGACATACAGACACACACACACACACACACACACACACACACGAGCGAGAGAAATGCAGCAAGAGGCCAAAGCAGAGAGTACAGAGAGAGACAGAAAAAAACTGAACCTACGAAAACTTAAAAAAGTATTCTCTACAACTACAACTTTCGTAATTGATATCTGACAAGGGAGAAAGAGAGAGAGAGAGAGAGAGAGAGAGAGAGAGAGAGAGAGAGGAGAGAGAGAGAGAGAGAGAGAGAGAGAGAGAGAGAGAGAGAGAGAGAGAGAGAGAGACAGACAGACAGACAGACAGACAGACAGACAGACAGACAGACAGACAGACAGACAGACAGATAACAATAAATTCCAATTATTACTGATTCTGCTATACGAGCATAACCACTTTATAAGAAAAAAAAATGGAAAGGGTGAGGGAATGAGGGAAGGAGATATACAAACGAAGGAGAAAAGCGCATCCCATCTTAGCGATTATTTTCTCTTGTGTCCTTGACCTCTGATGTCCTTCCGGTTCAAGCAGCCATGGCGGCTCACCTTTAGTACCATGGGTTGTGTGGTCTTGTGATCGGGAACGTGACTATAATTATGAAGGCATTGTCCTTTGATTGGTGTGGCAGACAGGCTTTTAGGTGCCGTAGACGTTGTTTTGTATTGTGGTAATGTTTATCTGACGTTGTAGCGTGAACAAGTTTAAATCATTGGGGATTTGTTGGTGACATGAGCTTGTTATGCTTGGCTTGCTGCAACATGACGACTCTATCTATCTATCTCTCTCTCTATCTATCTATCTATCTATATATATCTCTATCTATCTATCTATCTATCTATCTATCTATCTGTCTGTCTTTCTGTCTGTCTATCTATCAAAGTTTATTTCTGAAGCATTGAAATTAAGACAATTACAGCTAAGTTCCAATTAGCTTAACATTTGTGACTAAACTAAAGTAACATTTATATTATGTAAACTCCAGCATTTTGTGAAACACCTAAAGAAACATTTATAATTACGCTGTAGTCTCCAGCAAGAATATGTTTTGAAAATTTCACATACAATGTCAATGGATGGTCTAATATAGCATTCTAGAATGTTCTTTTCAGTATTTTAGTTGTTGCTTATTGGTTCCTATTGTTCATCCTTGTTATTACTTTGTGTTCATTTTGAAACTGAGTTTACGTCAGGGCTTTAAGTTGTATCCGTTCATAGAGAGCTCATTTTTGGTTTTTTGGTTCTCATTATGTTAAATGCATCATGTGATTTTTCTTGTATTTATTTGTATTTACAAAAGAAAGTCGTGTATAACCCCCATTGTCAATAGGCCACTTTGGGCAATGACAATAAATTGGTCAAAGCGTCTCTTTCTCTCTCTCTCTCTCTCTCTCTCTCTCTCTCTCTCTCTCTCTCTCTCTCTCTCTCTCTCTCTCTCTCTCTCTCCACATATGTGTGTGTCTGTCTCTCTTTGTATATGTGTGTGTGTGTGTGTTTGTGTGTGTGCGTGCACAAGCGTACGAGTGTGTGTGTGTGTGTGCGCGCGCGCACGTGTGTGTGTGCGCGCGTGTGTGCGCGTGCGTGTTTGTGCACGCATTTGTTAAACGTGCAGTGACTAAAACAGAAGACACACATATTATGAAGAACTAACATTTGCCATCTACTCCCTCAAATATTATAGGCACTCGAACCACCACCACCACAACCACCACCACTCACAGTCTTTCAGTGAATTAAAAAAACCCCACAAAACAAACCTTAACCTCACATAGGCAAGTCAGTAAATACGCACCCGCCAGTGCTTATTCAATGTACCATCTGAAAATACAAGTTTGACTTTAACTTGACTTTATGCACCATCTGAAAATACAAGTTTGACTTTAACTTGACTTTATGCACCATCTGAAAATACAAGTTTGACTTTGACTTGACTTTATGTACCATCTGGAAATACAAATTTGACTTTGACTTGACTTTATGTGCCATCTGAAAATACAAGTTTGACTTTGACTTGACTCACAATCTGAAAACATGCTTGGAGTCATACAAATGTGCTGATCAACCAGCCGACTTCTCTAATGTAATAATAATAATAATAATATATGGAATTTATATAGCGCTGAATCTTGTAAAAAAAACACAACAAATCGAAGCGCTTGCACTCAAATCATTTAAACGCATGCAACTCTCCTTAAACATAATAAATAACAGATTTCAAATCCATGCGCGCACACGCACGTATACGAGCTCGCACGCGCGCACCCACCCACCCACACACACACACACACACACACACACACACACACACACACACACACACACACACACACACACACACACAATGTATGGTAGACTTTCAAAACACCTGATGCTTTTGTTTTGTGTGGTAAAGTCATGTTCACTCACAGAGACACATACACACTTGCGTGCCTGCACAAACGCGCGTGCGCACACGCACACGCACACACACACACATTTTATTGTTGCTTGTTTGTTTGTGTTATGACGGGTATTTTTTTTCAAGATTTTTGAATTATTTGAACTGTATGGTCTCATATTTTTCTGGGTTTTTTGTTTTATTTTAATTCCACATATGCATATGTTATTGGTTTTTTTGTTTGATTTGTATAGTTTACCATAGATTAGGTTTTTTTTATTCTATGTCTGCATATACATTATCTTTTTTTTTCTCGCTTTTTTTCTTTCTTTAGATAGATGGCTTGATGAAAAAAAGCAAATGCACTGCTTATTCAATGTACCATCTGAAAATAAAAGTTTGACTTTGACTTTGACTTTGACACACACACACATAATCACTTTTAGATAGATGGCTTGATGAACAAAAACCCAAATGCACTGCTTATTCAATGTACCATCTGAAGATAAAAGTTTTGACTTAGACTTGACTTTGACTCCAGAGAAGGTACTTGACCACTTGTCCAGCTCACCTCGCTAATGCAGTCGGTATCCTCATTACCAAACAATGGCCCTTAATTAGACACATGCAGACGAATAGCAGCAGACAACAGTGATTCCTGAGAGATCATGCTTCCTTCGTTCAGACTATGCGTCTATGATGCCAAGGCCGCGGCATCAACGACAAACGGGGGTTAATGATTGTTGAAGGTGAACTGTCAGAGCTTGTTTACTATAGGAAGGACAACAACAACAGCAACAACAACGTGAGAAGGAAGGAGAGAGGACGCAGGAATTGTTTTGCTCACAGGGAAATAATGTGTGTGTGCTGTGTGTGTGCTGTGTGTGTGTGTGTGTTCTGTGTGTGTGTGTGTGTGTGTGTTCTGTGTGTGTGTGTGTGCTGTGTGTGTGTGTGTGTTCTGTGTGTGTGTTCTCTGTGTGTGTGTGTGCTGTGTGTGTGTGTGTTCTCTGTGTGTGTGTGTGTTCTGTGTGTGTGTGGTGTGTGTGTTCTCTGTGTGTGTGTTCTGTGTGTGTGTGTGTATGTGTGTTCTCTGTGTGTGCGTGTTTCATTATGAAGTTTTGTCCAAAGAAGGTTCTTGTAAATGAAAGGATGGTTTGTTAGTTTGCAGATTGGAGAATGATAACATATACAAATACAAAACGGTAGTTTTGTTATAGAAGTTAAATGTATGTGTTGGTTTGGTGGACAGAGAGAGAGAGAGAGAGAGAGAGAGAGAGAAGAGAGAGAGAGAGAGAGAGAGAGAGAAGAGAGAGATGAGAGAAGAGAGAGAGAGAGGATGAACACTTTGAAATGAACAATGAGAGTCTTTTTTTTTCTTTTCTTTATTTTTCAAGGGTAATAGAATAAGCAAACGCATAGGTTTTTCCATCCGGCCCTTGCCCTGATTAGGGACTATCAACAAAACAAGGGGGAAAAACTCATACTACAACAACGACAACATGATGTAAAAAAAGAAATAAGTGTATATTTAACGATACATAATCCCTAACTGACCTAAACATTAATGTCAAGTAAGAGAGAGAGAGAAAGAGAGAAGGAGAGAGAGAGAACAAACTCTGAAAATGTTGCTTTTTTCCATTAAGGCCTATAAAAAAGAGTGAATATGTTTTGTTGTAAATTGTAAGAAATAGTATGTGACGGAAAGACCATCCGATGACTAGGATAAGGAAAAGAAATAAAATGTCAATAGAAAGCCATTGTCTAGATGATGGAGCCAATTCATTTTCAAACACTATTGTTTCCTTTCAAAAATTCATGTTGGCTTTATTTGTTTTTGTTTTGTTTTGCATCTTTTTGTGAGAACAATCTTCTTTGTGTTTACCACTTCCTCTCTTCTTTCGACGTGTTTTTTTTTCCTTTCTTTCTTTCTACAAACCTGTTTCTGTCGTGCATTGTCTTTAGAGGTACCTACATATTATAATAGAAATTGTTGTAGTTTTTGTTTTAATATGCGTTTATGGTGTTCTGTATGGGAAAAGATCTACCTCAAACGTTTTCACCGCATCAAACAAAGCTATTTTTATGGTGGTGGTAGTGGTGGTGGTGGTGGTTGTGGTGGTAGTGGTGTGTGGTGGTGGTGGTGGTGGTGTGTGTGTGTGTGTGTGTGTGTGTGTGTGTGTGTGTGTGTGTGTGTGTGTGTGTGTGTGTGTTTGGGGGTGTTTGCTTGCGTCCTTGCGTGTTTTCTGTGTGTGTGTGTGTGTGTGTGTGTTTTTGCTGTGTGTGTGTTTATGTCTGTGTGTTTGCTCTGTGTGTGTATGTGTGTGTGTGTGTGTGTGTGTGTGTGTTGTGTGCATATGTTTGGGCGTGTTTGCTTGCGTCCTTGAGTGTTTGCTGTGTGTTTGTCTGTGTGTCTGCCCGTGTGTTGTTGCGTTTGTGTCTGCGTGTGAGTGTATGTTTATGTGCATGTGTATATTTGTTTGTTTGTTTGTTTGTGTGTGT
>CM054136.1:84513819-84551319 GCA_028751875.1 Rapana venosa | reverse complement strand
TCTTCTTCTTCTTCTTCGGCGCTGTAAAGCACTCAGAAAGCAACCATTGTTGTCTGTTATATGAGCGAAAATACTTTGCGCTGCCGTTAAACGCCTGACAAGTCAGACCCAGCCTTTCCAACTTCGGCGCGGAAGAGAATTGTTATATGTTAAGTCGTTTTGGAGAAAAACCGCAGAAGAATGAACAGAGTAGGTAGACAAGAGAGAAGAAGGAGGTGACAGGAAGAAAAGGCAGAAGATAGAAACGATAAAGAGAAGAGAACAGATGGAATTCCTGGAACAGAAATTCCAGAAAAGTTTGATGTTGTTAATACTGACAGGTCCCGGCATCATTACGGGGGAAACTGAGGATGTGATATTACTAACTATAGTTGAATAGTGATCATATATATAACACAGTAATATATTGAGAACTAAACTATCATCATCATCTCATCATCATCATCATCATCATCATCATCATCATCATCACCCTCATCATCATCGTCGTCGTCATCGTCGTCTTCGTCGTTGTCGTCATTGTCTTATCCTCATCGTCATCGTCATCATAATCATCATCATCATCAGCAGCAGCAGCAGCAGCAGCAGCGGAAGCAGCGTAAGAAGCAGCAGTAACATTAGCATCATCATCAGCAGCAGCAGCAGCAGCATCGTCATCATCATCATCATCATCGTCATCATCATCATCATCATCATCATTTGAATACTAGCAACATGAGCAAAAACAGCTATAATGTCATCATTGTTGTCATTTTTAATACTGACTATTCAAATAGGATTTTGTGTTGTCAGTAACGTGAACCTTAACATTGACATTTTTCATTTGAAAGCCATTTTGTTACGAAATCAAATCTAACACAAGGAAAGTGAAGTAAAATCAAATACAATAAAACTTAATGAATAAAACCAAAAGAAAAATATAAAACAGTCTGTAACAAAAGTAAAATATTTCGAATAGAATACAGCAATATTAAAAACATAAAGAGATGGCAACATTGAATACGGTAGAACAAATGAAATAAGCAACTGAAACAAATTGAAAGGTGATGCAGGCAAAGAAAGAGTAGCATTTATAAACAATGTAACGTAGAATAAATGATAGCAAAACAAACAATAACATTAAATGAACAAAAAATGTCACTTTCCTGCTGCTTTCAACAACTTTTTAAAAAAACTCAAATAATTTTCAATAAGATCTGTATCCATTTACATTCTCTTTCAAACGTTACACATTTCTGTACTTTTATTCTTGGGGACGGGATAGTGTAGTGGTTAGAACATTACGCTCCCAAACTGACGACCCGGGTTCGATTCCCGTTCAAGGGGATATTTCCCTCTAGAGTTAACATCAGTGCAGACTCCACTCTCCCCCCCAAGTCCTTCGAATGAGACTATAAACCGAGGCCCCGTGTTCGAACACACGCAGAACATCTTGCGCACACGTTAAATCCTGTTCCGCTTTTCGTAAGATTAGGCCATTGTGTGCAGGTAGGAACAGATATAAGAATTTACATAACCGTATACACACGGAGACTGGCTGTAGAAAAAAGCACACAAGTGCTTATTCCATTATTCTCGATATAAACGAATAAAATAAATTTAAAACATAAATAAATACAATTTTGATTTATGAAAACCCCAAAATGTTTTTGTTTTGTTTTCAGTTGGTTCGGCCATTGTATTTAAGCAGCCTCTCTTTTATTCCTGGCATTCTTTCCGCGCACGTTCCCCTCTTCTGCTTACTGTGGTTGATGCGTTTGTTTGCTTTTCTCTTCTTGCCACCACACCACCCCCACCCCCACCTCCACCTCCCATCCCGCCTTCTCTTGGCCTTTGGCAGAAGTGGTTTTTATTTGGGGTTATTGTTGTTTATACTGGTTTTCTCTTTTCACCCTCTCTCCACCTCCCCACCCCTGCTGTTTCCCCCCTGCAGGATTTCGTCTCAATATAATTATTCTACCTTCCTTTCTTGTGTCTGAATGTGATGGAGTTGTTCTTTTAAGTGCACTGCTTGTTATCTTTTTTTCTCTTTCTCTGTCTCTGTCTGTCTGCCCTCCCCCTCCCCCCTGTCGCTGTCTCTGTCTGTCTTCTGTCTGTCTGTCTGTCTGTCTGTCTGTCTGTCTGTCTCTCTCTCTCTCTCTCTCTCTCTCTCTCTCTCTCTCTCTCTCTCTCTCTGCTTATCTATATATCTCTTTGTCTCTATTTCTCTCTGTCTCTATTTCTTTCTGCGTGTCTGTGTGTCTGTGTGTCTCTATGTCTCTGTCTCTGTCTGTCTGCCCATCTGTCTGTCTCTCTCTCTGTATCTCTGTTTGTCTCCCCTCCCTCTCCCTGTCTCTCTCCATGCATAGATGCATACATATATAGACACAAACATGAATGAAAACATACAAAGATGCATATATGAATACAGACATACAACATTCCCACTTTCAGAGAGCGAGAGCGACAGAGACAGAGACAGAGACAGAGAAAGACAGACAAACAGACAGAAATAGACAGGGACAAAGAGAGACAGACAAACAGGCAAACACACAGACTAGGACAAAGGAAACAGATGCTGATTAATTGATTGATTGATTCCTTCATTTATTTATTCATTTATTTTTTTATTTCATTCTTTTATATCGAAGATAACGGAATAAGCACTTATGTGCTTTTTTATATCTAGTCCCCGTGTGTATGCGGTTTTGTACATTTTGTCATCTGTTCCCACAGGCACATAATGGCCTACTCTTACGAAAAGCGGAACAGGATTTGACTTGCGAGTGAGTGAGTGAGTTATCGATCGATTGATTAATCGATCAATCGATTAACAGATTGCTTGATTAATTGATAGTCTTCTTCTGTGGGAGACAAATACGTATTAACACGCTTTCTTTGTGTTGTGTGTGTGTGTGTGTGTGTGTGTGTGAGAGAGAGAGAGAGAGAGAGAGAGAGAGAGAGAGAGAGAGAGAGAGAGGGGAGAGAGAGAGAGAGAGAGAGAGAGAGAGAGAGAGAGAGAGAGAGAGAGAGAGAGAGAGAGATTTTATCAACAAATTGAAAACGTCTGGTTATTTTTGTCTTTTACAGTTCCTTGATTTGGTTGATGTATCTACGCATTTAGCCATTTTCTACAACGCGTTCTTTATTTGCTTTTGCAATCAAATATATAACTCGATAATTCTCTGTTTCTTCTCTTTTTTGAATGAGTTTTTTTTAGCTATATCTGATTGGGCGATATGTCTTTTGGATTATAAAAAAACAAATCCTATTTTCAATTTCAAAGAGACTTTTTGTTCTAGTTTACGCAATTATCAATTTCCTCAATTTTCCATTTTCTTTAGGATTCCGAACTAATTTACACTGAGAATATTTCAAATAACTGCGCATAACCTCCCCCCCATCCCCCCCCCCAAAAAAAAAGAAAGAAAAACGTCCCTAATTGGGAAATAAGTGTAGTCTCAGGCATAGACAAATCTAAGACTTAAGCTTTGTATGTCAGTTATACATTCAACCCTTTGAAAATATACAGCTTAAGTTTCATTTAAGAGATACAAAATTTCTTGATATACTAATTAATTTTTTTTTCTGTCCACTCATTTGTCTTTCTATTCATTATTTTATTTGCTATATTTTTCATTTATTCATTGACCTTCTATTAAAATGTTTTTACTAGGGTACCTGATTGTTTGTTTGTTGACTTGTTTGTTTTTCCATTGTCTATCACGTTGTCTCGTGCGCTTGTCAAAAATGCATTCTTTCAATTAAAAGAAAATCTCCTTCGTCTGTAAGGAACAACGTCTTCTGGTATATGCCATCATTTTGTGTTTTCTTTGTCCACAGTACTCAAGCTCACTCGGCCTGACTGAAATCTAAGCTACGTGGATAGTAAATCAATAAGCCCGTAAATAAATGAATGCATTAAAAAGCAAAAAAATAAAGAATGCATATAATTATAACAATTGATAAATCACAAACACTTAGGTCCTAGACTTCAGTATGACAGGCGAAAGAAAGAAAGAAAGAAAGAGAGAGAGAAAAGAAAGAGAAGAAGAAAAAGACAAAAGAAGAAAGAGAGACAAAAGAAGAAAGGAAGAAAGAAAGCCAAAGAAAGAAAGAAAGAAAGACAGAAAGGAAAGAAAGAGAGACACAAGAAAGAAAGAAGAAAGAAAGAGAGAACAAAAGAAAGAAAGAAGAAAGAAAGAAGAGAACAGAGAACAGAAAGAAAGAAAAGAGACAGAAAGAAAAAGACAGAAAGACAGAAAGAGAGACAGAAAGAAAGAAAGAAAGACAGACAGAGACAGAAAAGAAGAAAGAAAGAAAAGACAGAAAAAAAGAAAGAAAGAAAGAAAGAAAGAAAGAGAGACAAGAAAGGAAAGAAGAAAGAAAGAAAGAAAGAAGACGAAAGAAAGAAAGAAGAAAGAAAGAAGAAAGAAAGAAAGAGAAGAAAGAAAGAAGAAGAAGAAGAAAGAAAGAAGAAAGAAGAAGACAGAAAGAAAGAAAGAAAGAAAGAAGACAGAAGAAAGAAAGAAAGAGAAGAAGAAAGAAAGAAAGAAGAGAAAGAAAGAAGTGTTATTTCGACAGATCTTGCTAGAAAATTCGAAATGATAGAACGAAAATGACGGACTGATGACTAAAGAAAAGACAGGAAAGCAAAGAAAGGCGAAAAAAGAAATGTAAGAAAGCAAAGAAAGACTAGAAGAGAAAACCATGGGCTTGTTTTTTGCCTGTTCGTTGCCTAGATACTTTTTTCTTCTTCTTCTTCTTCTTCTTCTACAGTTGTCTGTCATATGAACGAAAATGCACGGCGCTGCCGTTAGGCGCCTGACAAGTCAGGCCCAGCACATCCGATTTGGCCGTGGGAAAGAATTGTTATTGTCTTAAGTATTCCTGTGGGAAACAATGGCAAGAGAATAGACCTAGAAGCCAGAAAATAGACATGGAGAATGTGACGTAAAGAAAACGAACGAGGATGAAACAAAGAAAGGAATAGAAAACACGGACTTGCTCGCACAGAGTGTCCAGAAGGTGGGGATGCCTTGTTCTGGGTTTTTGGCCCAGCTTGTTGGCAGCCTTCAGTTGCTGGCTTGGCCATATCGTGCGCATGGACGACGGACGGATCCCTAAAAACCTCCTCTATGGAGAACTTGTGCAGGGAAAACGTCCCACAGGCAGACCACAGCTGCGATTCAAAGACGGTTGCAAGGGGGACTTAAAAGCCCTGAACATCGACCAGAACAACTGGGAAGTAACAGCCCTCGAACGGTCAGCCTGGAGACAGACTGTGCAGAAAGGTTTCTCCAAGTTTCAAAGAGACACTTGCTCAAGCAGCACGAGGCAAAGAGAAGGAGAAGAAAGGCTGCAGCCCAGGCAGACAGACAGACCAGCATTGTCAGTCTTCATCTGTGCCTTCCTCTGCCATAGGCACTGTCTGTCATTGCCGTGTCGGACTGGCCAGCCACACCTGACGCTGTTTTTGCCAACTATCAAACATTAAAGTTGAAAATAAAATAGATAACTGGATACGAACAGAAACGGTTAGCATGTAGATCAATATACAAAGGTGTGTATACGATAGTCATTGCTTTACGGACGTCTGTATTTAAGACTTCTTCGAAGAGTGAAAAAGTCCTTACCTTTGATCTCTGTCCCTCTCTCCATCTCTCTCTCTCTCTCTCCTCTCTCTCTCTCTCTCTCTCTCTCTCTCTCTCTCTCTATCTCTCTCTCTCTCTCTCTCTCTCTCTCTCTCTCTCTCTCTCTGTCAGAGAGAGAAAACGATAACAATAACAAGAGAGAGAGAGCCTCTCTCGCTTGTTATCGTTATCGTTTTCTCTTTCTCCTTTCTTTCTTTCTTTCTTTCTTTCTTTCTTTCTTTCTTTTCTTTCTTTTTCTTTCTTTCTTTCTTTCTTTCTTTCTCTCACTCTCTCTCTTTCTATCTGCCTGTCTGTCTGTCTGTCTTTCTGTCTGTCTGTCACCTACTCTCTCTCTCTCTCACTCTCTTTCTTTCTTTCTTTTTCTTAAGACATAATTATGTGAAGTTTTTTTTTTAAATAATCAATACAGCAAGGCCAAAATGGTTAAAAAAATGAATGTTAATATTTTTTCTGTAAAGTTTGGAAATAAAATATATTATCTCTCATCTCACCCATCTCTCTCTCTCTCTCTCTCTCTCTCTCTCTCTCTCTCTCTCTCTCTCTCTTCTCTCTCTCTCTCTCTCCTCTCTCTCTCTCTCTCTCTCTCTCTCTCTCTCTCTCTCTCTCTCTCTCTCTCTCTCTCTCTCTTGCTTTGTTTGGTTCTGGTTTGGTTTGGGTTTGAGGTTGTTGTTGCTTTTTTGAGGGGGGACTATTCGGTTGTTCCCTCTCCCCTTGTTGTTGCCGTTTTTGTTTTGCTCTTGGTTCTTGCTATTTTTTCGGTTGTTTCTGTGTTTTCTGTTCTGCTTTCTTTCTTACTTGTTGCTACTTTTTTCTTTTTCTCTCTCTCTCCTCGGTGATTTTCGTGGGGATTTTTGTGTACATATTTTTTCCGAAAGCTGTGTAAGTGTATTGCTATGGGCTTTGTTTTATTTTATTATCATATATATCCTTAAGGGCGGGGACTGGATGTAAAAAAGCACATGGGTGCTTATTCATTATCCTCGAAATAAAAGAATTTGTCATTGTCATTGTCATTGTCATTGTCTCTCTCTCTCTCTCTCTCTCTCTCTCTCTCTCTCTCTCTCTCTCTCTCTCTCTCTCTCTCTCTCTCTCTCGCTGCACACGCGATTGTGGAATGAATAAAGGGTGAACAGAAGAGTTTATGTAGGCGTGTTCCCATTGTTTGTATAATTCATGTATTATTCCATTTGCGCATTTTGGCCTCAGGAAATATATACACATTCATCGCTTTTACAAACACTAGATTGATTACATCGCATACCGCTTTTCTTTATGTTGTTCCTGCTGTTCTTGATGTTCTTGTCATTCTTGTTGTTGCTGTAGTTCTTGTGGGTTTATTGTTGTTGTTGGTGCTGATGTTATTTTTGTTGGTTTTAGTTTTGTTGTTGTTGTTGTTAATGTTGTTGCAGTTGTTTTGTTTTTATTGTTGTTGTTGTTCTTCTTCTTCTACTTCTACTTCTACCGCAATAATGCTGACAATGATAATGGTGATGACGACCTTTAATGGCGATAGCGATAACAACGACGATGATGAATTTGCTGGCTGCTGATCACACACACACACACACACACACACACAAACACACACACTCACACATACACACACACTCTCTCTCTCTCATTTTTAGGAGTACCGATAAGAACACCAAATAAAATGGTGTATGGAGAACTGGGCAGGTATCCGCTTTATATTAATTCTTATTCAAATATAATTAGATACTGGTTTAAGCTTCTACAACTGAGTCCAAACAGATTGCCATACAGTGCTTACCAAATGCTGCTGGAAATCGATAAAAATGGGAAAAATTGCTGGGTATCAAAAGTAAGAGAAATTTTATGTGAAACTGGATTCAATATTGTATGGTTACAACAAGGTGTTGGTGATGTAAAAGCATTTTTGCATGTTTTGAAGCGGAGATTAATCGATATGTTTACCCAAGAGTGGTATAGAACCATAAGAGATAAAGAGAGATATGAAAACTATAGATCATTTCAAACTATTTTTGAAAAAGAAAACTACATTAACTCAATAGACACATATTGTTTTCGAGTTGCTATTACACAAGCTAGGTTGAGTGTTTTACCTCTTAATAACAATGTTTGTAGATACAGTGCAAATGAGCAAGAAAAACTTTGTCCGTTTTGTAAAACAAAATTAGAAAACGAAGCCCATTTTCTGTTTGAATGCTCAATGTACTCCGATTTAAGGGATAAGTTTTTAACTGAATGTATTGATGTACCAATATCAGAGCTCCTCAAAACATCAAATGGAGAACACAGTCATTATTTATCCAGATACATATTCCATTCCATGAATAGAAGGAAGAATTTGTTGTGTCATAATATGACTTAATTGATACGTGTGTCAAATAAGATATGTCTCTACAAATACTGTTTTTATCAACCTGAATTTAAATATTACATTTTGATTTATACCGATTTTGATATATATTGTGTTATAAATATGTACACAGTCAAATAGCATTGTTTATCTAGTTCATAGTCCAAGACTTGATCACTGTAGTCATGATTCACTTTAATCGGTTGTTGGTTTGTTTGTTTTCTTTTCTTCCATATACTATGGTATTGTATATACCAGTATGTTGATTCCCCTCCTTCCCCCTAACTCCGTGTATTGTGGCCTAAGGCCAATGTACATATTAAACACGTTCAGCGTTCAGCGTTCAGCGTTCTCTCTCTCTCTCTCTCCCTCTCTCTGTCTCTCTCTCCCACACACGTTTTCTTGCAATTTGTGGTTCTTTTTCTTCTGTGCTTTCTTTTTCTTTCTTTCTTTCTCATCACTTTGTGCGCGTTGTGATTCTTTTCAAAACACCGGCACAGCCTGCACACAATCAGAACATTTCTCACATCATGCCTCTAAGCAAAATGCAATCTTTTCAATGCCTCTGTACTTTTCTTGTGGGGTTTCTTCTCTTTGTTTTTACTGTGCTGGGTGCAGTTCGGTTGTTTATCTTTTCTTTTCGAGAAAATATCATTTCTGTCACGCTAGCAATGCAAACAGTTTTGCTTGCTTTTTTCCCCCTGCGATGTTGACTTTTGTACGTGTGTGTGCGCGCGTGCGTGTGTGTGTGTGTGTATGTGTGTGTGTGTGTGTGTATGTGTGTGTGTATGTGTGTGTGTTTGTGAGTGAGTGTGGGTGTGTGTGTATGTGTGAGTGTGTATGTGTGAGTGTGTGGGTGTGTGCATGTGTGTGTGTGTGTGTGTGTGTGAGTGTGGGTGTGTGTGTGCGGGTGTGAGTGTGTGTGTGTGAGTGTGTGGGTGTGTGCATGTGTGTGAGTGTGTGTGTATGGGTGTGTGGGTGTGAGCATGGGTGTGTGCGTATGCGTGTGTATGTGTGAGTGTGGGGGTGGGGGTGGGGGTGTGTGCGCGCGCGCATGCTTGCCTCCTTTATTTTGTTGCTGCGTCTTTACACGTGTAGGTGTCATGATTTATTGGAAGAGAGTGAATGGATGGATGGATGGATGGATATATTTATAGATGGATAGATGGATAGGCAGATGGATAGATAGATAGATAAATACAGGTGGGTAGGTGGGTAGGTAGGTAGGTAGATAGATAGACAGAAAAAAATGATAGATAGCTATAGAGATAGAGAGAAAGAGAGATAGTGAGATACATACATACATACATACATACATGGATGGATGGATGGATGGATGGGTAGATCGATATACAGATAGATAGAGAGATAAGACGTACATAAATAGATATATTGATAGATAGGTATATGTTTATATATATATGTATACATACATACAGACATACACACATACATACACGCATACATACACACATACATACACACACACACACACATACATACATACATACATACATACATACATACATACATACATACATACGCACATACACACACATACATACACACATACTTACATACATACATACACACCTTGATGCACAGCAGCAACAATATATCAATCTACTTGCTTGTCCATTCCTTCTGTTTTCCTTTTGTGTCTGCTAAGTTTGTTTACTTGTTTGTTTACTAAAGATATAATCATGCCCAGTAAGCTTCGACGTTTTAATTACAGAGAAAGGACAGCATATGCCACTAGACATATTTGTCCTATCATGAATCATATTTTTTTGCTAAATGAAAAACGGGTTTTGACATGCATCCCACGATATTGGAAGAGAAAGAGAAAAGAGAATTATTTTAAAAATGGATACAATAGGATTGCGTCTAGGGATAACAATACTGACAGAAATAAACAGCCCAAAGAAAACAAGAAAAATAAAAGCAAGAAAAATGTGGTAAAGAAGAAAGAATGAAAAGAAAGAAAGAAAGACAGAACAAAAGGAATGAAATAAGAATAAAAAGAAGGACGAAAGAAAGAGAACGAAAGAAAGATAGATAGAAAGAAAGAAGAAATAAACAGAAGAAAGAGAGACGGTGTGAAAGAAAGAAAGAACGAACGAAAGATAGAAAGAAAAGAAAAGAAAAGAATAGAAGAAAAGAAAAGAAAGGAAGAAAGAAAGAGAAGAGAAAGAAAGAAAGAAAGAAAGAAGAAATAGAAGAAAGAAAGATACACATGGAAACAAGTAAACATGCATAAAAACATATAATAAAAAGGTCAGAAAGAAATGAAGAAAAAGAAAGAAAAAAAAGAAAAAAGAAGAGAAAGAAAGCAAAAAAAAAGAAAAAGAACAATCGAAAGAAAGAAAAAAAAAAAAAAAAGAAAGAAAAAGAAAGAAAAGATGTAGAAACAGGTAAATATACATACAAAACATACTTTAAAAAAACCAAACACACAGAAAAAAGAAACAACAACAACAACAAAAACCAGAAAAGAAAAAATAACAAGTAACAAAAAAAACCACCAACTAATACAAAAACACATAAAATTGAACTCTTTCTCAAGAAAAACATGTAGAGATAAAAAATACAGCTCTAAATTACAATGAGCAAAGCAGAAGCGACTTGTGGGTGTTCGTGGAATCAACACTAGAAACATGTTTGCCTCCAATGAAGATAAACTACTCAAAAAGCAAGACATGACAAGAAGAAAAGAGAGACATCTGCTTCAGGCTATATTTTTTTGGGAAATGGAAATGGAAGGTAGTTGAAAAAACAAGGTGACATTTTTTTTTATTGCTTGTGGTCTGTGTGGGAAGTGGTCTTACATTATTCTATTTTGTTTTTGTGTTATTGTTACTATACTGCATTGTGTTGTAATGAGTTGTATTTGTGTTGTGCTGTGTTGTGGTGTAAAATATTGTATAGTGTTGAGATGTATTGTATTATATTGTATTGTACTGTACTGCATTGTGTTTAACTGTACTGCATTGTGTTGTGCTGCAGTGGGACGTAATGTATAGTATTGCATTGCATTGCATTGTACTGTATTGCATTGTATTGTATTGCAGTGCAGAGTGGTGTAGTGTAGTGTAGTGTAGTGTAGTGAAGTGTAGTGTAGTGTAGTGTAGTGAAGTGCAGTGTAGTGTAGTGTTGTGTAAGTGTAAGTGCAGTGTAGTGTAGTGTAGTGTAGTGTTGTGTAGTGCAGTGTAGTTAAGTGTAAGTGTAGTGTAGTGTAGTGTAGTGCAGTGTAGTGTAGTGTAGTGTAGTGTAGTGCAGTGCAGTGCAGTGTAGTGTAGTGTAGTGTAGTGTAGTGTAAGTGTAGTGCAGTGTAGTGTAGTGTAGTGTAGTGGGTGCAGTGCAGTGCAGTGCAGTGTAGTGTAGTGTAGTGTAGTGTAGTGTAGTGAATGCAGTGTGTAGTGTATGTAGTGATAGTGTAGTGTTGTGTAGTGTAGCGTAGTGTAGTGTAATGTAGTGCAGTGGAGTGGAGTGGAGTGGAGTGGAGTGGAGTGGAGTGCATTCATCGGATTGTGTTGTTTTGTTTTGTTCTGCTTTTTTATTTATCACATTCTATGGCCTTGCGTTGTTCTGTATTGTTCTATGATGTAATGTATGATATTGTGCCGTTTAGTTTGCTATTATACGGTATTGTATTGCCTTGCATTGAATTGTACTGTATGTTATCTTTTTTTTCTACAGTATTTCATCATATTTTTGTTTAACGTACTTTTGTTTTTTATATTTCGTTTTTTTTCTATAAAATCTTATTCGAAATGGATTTTCTACCATGCAGAAAAACTAAAATATATTAACGTTCGAAATTCCAATAAATGGTTAATGGTGATAAGGATTGGGGTATTGTTGCTGCCATTGCTGTTGCTGCTGTGATATCTGTTGTTGCTGCAGTTGTTTTTCATGTTGGCCTTGTCTCTGCTTTAGAAAAACAACTTATTGAAAGCTATTTTATGGCCGAAGATTAGCTACGTGTGCATCCCCATACCGCTCCATACATAATTATACACAAAATGATACACACTTTCCCCTCTGATAGCACTTTTTAGTGGAGGGAGTTTAAAGTAAAGAACACGCAGACACACACACAGACACAAACCATCCATTCATCCATCCATCCGTCTGTCCGTCCATCCATCCATTCACACACAAATACATACATACATACATACATACATACATACATACATCCATACATATACAAACATACAGGCAGACAGACAGACAGACATAAAAACAGACAGACAGACATACCTACCTACCTACCTACCTACCTACCTACATACATACATACGTACATACATATATACATACATACATACATACATACATACATACTACATACATACACATACATACATGCATACATACACACACACACAGACATACATACATACATACGTACGTACGTACGTACGTACAGGCAAATAGCAGATAGACAGACATCACTATTATTAACATTAACTCGGGTACTTAGGTCGCAGTTTGATATTTGACAATATTCCAATACAAAAAGCAGAATAGAATATGATACAATAAAACAAAACAAAAAAAGCCAGACCAAAAGTATTCCGAAGGAAATAAAATAAGTGAGAACAAAATACAATTTCAAAAAATGCAACTAAAACACTTCTTTCTGGCAGCTTTTCAATGAAACAAATACATAAGTAACCACGAAACAGATTTAAACCAAACGAAATTTAAAAAAACCCAAAAAAAAATCCTAAAGATACTCCATTCTCGTAGTTTTTCAATGAAAAAAATATCAGGTACAACGAAATACATTAAAAGCAAACAAAATAAGTACAACTAAAGATATTCCTTTTTATTACTGCTCTTGATTCATTTTATTTTCCTTTTTCTTTTTATTTAAAATCATTTTTCAACAAGAAAAGGTCACCTTTACTTTCTTTCATACCTTTCTTTTGAAGCTTTTTATGGTTTTGTTTGTTTGTTTGTTTTATATATAAATTGATTCAATACACTTTCGCTTTTTGTTGTTTCTGTGATTTATGCTCTCTGCCCACCCTGTGATCCCCTTAGGATTGTCTCCCCTAAGCTTCCCTTTTCTCTGAGCAGCATTGATTTATTCCCCCTTTCAGTATATACCTGTTCTTCTTTCTTTCTTTAAAAAAAAAAACTTTCTCTCTTTTTTCTGTTTTTCTGTTGTTTTTGTTTTTCTTTTCTTTTGTACGTCTGTTTAATTTGTTCGCTTTTTCTTTATTTTGTTGTTGTTGCCCTTTTTATTCTCTGACTACACATACCACACACGCGCGTGCGAGCGTGCACACACACACACACACATACTATGCTCGATATAAAAGAATAAATGAACAAATAAATAGATAAGTAAGTAAATAAATAAATAACACATACACACGCACACCCCACGCACACACACACACACAGACACACACACAAAAACACAACACACCGCTGGTGGTTAGAATGATGCGCTTTACGCTCGCAATTTGCAGACCCTATTTCGAATCTCGTTCAAGAGGATTTTTCCTCTGGAGTTAACATCAGTCCCGACTCCACTCCCTCCAAAAGTCCTTCGGATGAGACTATAAACCGAGGTCCCGTGTGCAAACGCACGTAGAACATCTTGCGCACGCGTTAAAACCCGTTCCGCTTTTCGGAAGAGTAGGCCATTGTGTGCTGGTAGGAATGGATGACAACATTTACAATACTGAATACTCACGGGGAGTGGGTGTAAGAAATGCGTGCTTATTTTTTATCCTCGAAATAAAAAATCAAAATATATTCAATAGATCAAAATAAAACACTCTCTCTCTCTCTCTCTCTCTCTCTCTCTCTCTCTCTCTTTCCGCTTTTCAGAAGAGAAGGCCATTGTGTGCTGGTGGGAACAGATGACAAAATTTACAAAAAAACCGCATACACACGGGGACTGGATTAAAGAAGTACATGAGTGCTTATTCCATTATCCTAAAAAAAAATCCCTCTCTCTCTATTTCTCCCTCTCTCTCTCTCCCCCTCCTGTCTGTCTGTCTGTCTGTCTGTGTGTGTGTGTGTGTCTCTCTCTCTCCATCCCTCCCTCCCTCTCTCTCACACACAACAAGAACGACAACAGCAACAACACAAGCAAAACAAAAACAAAACTCACAAATCAAGACACCCCATCCCCTCCAACACACACAAACACACACACACACGCGCACGCGCACACACACACACACACACACACACACACACACACACACACACACACACACACACATATATATATATATATATATATAAATATATATATATATATATATATATATATATATAGAGAGAGAGAGAGAGAGAGAGATAGATAGAGATATATAGATATATATATATATATATAAGCTATAACACACAACATTCCCTCAATGACATTTCCTGCTAGCACGAAAACAGTGGACAGGTAGCCTACAGTCTGGAAGTTTGCTGCCAACACTGGCAGCATAACGGATGCCTCTACACCAGATCCCCATGATGATCTACGACTGCAGACACACTCCTCTGGAGCCATGCGGGGGGGGGGGGGGGGGGGGGGGGAGGGGCAGGGGGGTGGTGGAAACACAGTATGCCAGGACAACAGCGCTTGTTGGATGGCATCGTTTCTGGCACTGGTTCCACGCTACTACTACAAATACTACTACTACTACTACTACTACTACTACTACTACTACTACTACTACTACTACTACTAATTATAATGTCAATAATAATAATTAATTATTATCATAACTAGCTAAACAAGAGAGTGGCGGACTTAACTGAGCGGTTAAAACAGTTCGACTTCAATGCCCATGAATCTAATATATAGGTATAATGTATATTGATACACACGCATATATAATATAATCTAATATAATCTAATACAATATGATACAATGTAATAAGGAGGCACCGTGGTCGAGTGGTTTAGGCGGTCAACTCGTGATCCAGAGGTCGCGGGTTCGATCCCCGCTCGGCTTGGTGTTGTGTCCTTGGGAAAGACACGTTACTCCTATTTTCCTCACTCCACCCAGGTGTACAAGTGGGTACCAGCTCTGCTGGGGAAGTATCTGGCGACAGACTAGCGTCCTGTCACAGGGGTGGTGAAAAACCATCAGTTCGCTTAACGCTACAGAAACCGGGATAAGCTCCGGCTCTATGGGCCTTCTGGCTCGAAAGAACATACTTTTTTACAATGTAATACAATCTAATACAAAAGATGTCTGCTTGAAACATAGTTTTCTTGTGTCTTCTCGAGATTGTGGTTCCTATCCGTTTGAAGTCTGTCAGTGCTGTAATTGTCCATCACTTTTCTTTACCTGAAAGACCCATTCGTCCAGGGAGAGGTCAATGGACTGATTTGAAATAATCATACCATTTTCAAATATGACGTTGATTGGTCTTACAATTTTTTTAAGTCTTGTTCATTGAGAGTTTTGGAGGGACTGTCTACCAAGACAGAGTATTGAAGCTGTTATTCTCTTGGGGACGGGATAGCTCAGTGGTCGGAGCACTCGCTTTCCCCCAGCCAAGTTAAGCAGCGTCGAGCATGGTTACCAGTTGGATGGGTGACCGTTTGCGCGCCTTGGCTTCAGTACAGTTCCCCCAGTTCACCCAGCTGTAAATGGGTACCTGCCCTCTTTAGGGTCAGGGAAGGTAAAGCAGCGAGGGAGAGGAGATGGGCGCCGCCCTCAATATGCTGGCCCTAGAGAAGTGAGGTCTCTGATGCCTCTCTCCCCTACGACCTTATAGGTTATGGGACTCCTTTACCCTTACCTTTTACCTTTTATTCTCTAAAGCTAGGTATGTATGTAAAATGGAAACGGTATTCCCATAATCTATGCGGTAGTTGAGGGGTGGGCGAGATGTCAGAGACCTCAACTTCTCCAGGGGCCAGCATATTGAGGGCGGCGCCCATCTCCTCTCCCTCGCTGCTTTACCTTCCCTGACCCTAAAAAGGGCAGGTACCCATTTAAAGCTAAGCTAACTTGAAAACTGTACTGAGGCCAAGGCGCACAAACGGTCATTCATCCACTTGGTATCCACGCTCAATGCTGGTTAACTTCAGCTTGGGGAAAAGCGAGTGCTCTGACCACTGAGCTATCCCGTTCCCTGCTAATAATACCTGTAAACGAATTGTTCTACTCTGCTCCCAAGCTACTGGGATGCATCAGTCACAGACAAAGAAATAACATGGGCAAGAGGATCATCAGTGCTCTGTGCCTGGTACTTATGCCACAGACTGTCAGAAGACATCAATGTTATTGCTAACAGGACAAAGACACACGGTGGTCTGACCTTAACCCCATCAACACTGTCTGCTTCTGTAACAGAAAAAAAATCAGACACCAGAGATGAGACAACGGCAGTCGGAGCTACTGCTCTTCAGAAAAGGGCTTTTCTTCATCTTCTTCGTCGAAAGCTCAGACAGCAACTCCTGAGGCCCTGACAAATGCTGCCGTGCGCTGAAGGCCCTCTCTCCAGGGGTCCAAAGAGTTTGTCCCTCATCGACAGGTCAGTAGGTCAGATATCGGCCTTCAGGTTTTGGTGTGTTGGACAGGTCTGGAGGAAGTGTTTCACTGTCATGGGAGAAGTGCCACAGGGAAAGAGGCTTTTTACCGGTGCTACAAAACTTTTGGAGTCAGAATGTCATTTTATGCAAGCACGTTATACTTACCACAACAGGACGGGAGGAGCAGATGGAATATAAAACACTCGAATGGGTTCCACTGTTCCTACTTAAGAATAGGTTTTTACTGGTGCCACAAAGCTTTTAGAATAAGAAAGAACAATCTCTGAAACCATGCTGTACTTACCGCAACGAGACAGGAAGATAAGGAAGTACGTAGACACTCACAAAGACATAGACTGTTCCTTCTTTTGAAAAAACAAACAAACGCTTTTTACTGGTGACACAAAGACTTTGGAATCAGAATATCATTCTATGCAAGCACGTTATACTTACTGATATGAAACTGGAAGAGGAGATAGCATATAAACCAACCACAATGACACAGACTGCTCCTATTTCAGAAAAGGCTTTGGAATCAGAAATAATAACAATCTATGCAAGCACGTTATGCTTTCCACAACGTGAAAGGGAGAGGATGAAGCATAGTATACATCCTGACAAGGACAAAGCCTGGTAGGTTTTGTGGAGAATTCTGAATCGTTTGTTGGGAATTATTTTATCCTAGTCATCATTCATCTCTCCAGACAGTTACCTCTTTGACGTGGCGCTCGTTTTG
Source organism: Rapana venosa (assembly GCA_028751875.1). Taxonomy (NCBI): domain Eukaryota; kingdom Metazoa; phylum Mollusca; class Gastropoda; order Neogastropoda; family Muricidae; genus Rapana; species Rapana venosa. The sequence goes on along the minus strand of CM054136.1, from coordinate 84,534,094 downwards.
ATTGTGGTCTTTTAGTGCTATTTTCTTCTGTGCATTTACCAGCCGACACAGAAGCTGAGAAACGAGACAGTGGTGAACAAAGACTAATCTGTGGAAGTAAACATAACGACTGGCGCCGGACTCTTTAGCCGAGTGGTTAAGATGGTTCCACTTCAATCCATAATTATGGGACCACGAATACGAGGGTTTGAAATCTCGGCGATGTCTGATGAATTAAAGGTAGGACTGTTCACGATCTCTAGGTCAACTTTAAGTGCATATCTGCCAGTGCCTTCATTCTCTTTGAGTATGATTATGCACATCTAGAAAATCAATTATTCACGTTAAAGATCCCGTAAGTCATGCAAGCGTGCGCTGAATTACGGAAACACGAACATACCCGGCATACATCCTGTAAGTCAGAATAGGCTACATTGATGGTGGGCAAAAATTACCGCATATGCAAAACCTTGCTATTGGTGAACCTCGAAGCTCTAGCCTATGAACACCCCCCCCCCTCCCCCCGTGTCCCCCCCCCTTCCCACCAACCAAATAACGACAGTAGTTTTGAAATACTCTCTTGACAGACATATCACCACTTGATATATGCAGCTGTTTACACACACCAAAAAGACACAGAGACAGATGAGAGCTACCTACTCTACTGTTATTCATCATTTCCTTATTCATTATTTCCTTTTTTATTTTATTCATCCGCAAACCTTTCCTTTATTTCTACATCCTCCCTCCCCCCCCCCCCCCCCAACACCCACCCATCCACCATTCCTTTCAAGTGGCAGTCGCTCTTATGAAAAGCAGACGATGCCAATCAGGGGGTGGGTTATTAGAGCTCTTCAGCCAGACAGACATCAAATAGCCAACCATTCCCGACCATTCAGGAGTCTGGCACTGATGAGGACAATGAAAGAGTCCAGATTTTGTTCTGCTTAAAAGGGCACGTATGCCATGTGTTCCTTTCTGTCCAGCTTGAGAGCTGTTGACCAGTCAGTGTCCTTCTTTCAGATCACATAACAAGCGTAAGGAGTGGCTGTGAAAGTTAACTCGGTTAATTTGTTGTTGCTGTGGTTGTTGTTGTTGTTGTTGTTGCTGCTGTTGTTGTTGTGCTGTTGCGTTTGTGGCTAATGGTGTCATTGTTGCTAAGAAAGATAATGATGTAAAAGAAAAGAGAAAGAGGAGGAGGGAGAGGATCGGGGTAGGGGGGGGGGGGGGGGAGGTGGAGAGGGAGGGGATGGGAAGTTTTCAGCAACAATCCGATGACGAAAAAGATAACAGCGGGGTCCCGTTGCTGTTTATTTTTGTTGTTGTGACGTGATGTTTGGTTGTTGTTGTCGTTGTTGTTGTTGTGGCAAATTTGTCGTCGTTTCTTTTAAAAAAAAGAGTGATAAATCGAAGGGAGGAGGAGGAGAAGGGCGAGAAAACAATCACGATGTGGGATGATGATGATTGATGACGTTTACGATACCTGATGATAAAAGATGATGTGATGATGATGAGTAAAGATGATGATGATGATGAATGTATTTTGGTTCATTTTCTTCTTCTTCTTCTTTTTTTCTTCATCATCATATCATCATCATCATATCCTGTCTTTGTAAGTCATCTCATCATCACATCGTCATCTCACTCATCATCTTTTTTATTGTTATTATTATTATTATTGTTGTTTTTTATTTACAAATTTTACTGACGTTGGAAGGCGGTTTTGTGGTCTTTGCTTGTTGTTTTTGATGTCATCTTGCTGCTTCTCTACGTTGTCTTTAAACATGTACTTTTATCTGTAAGTTTTAACAATGTTCTTTGCGTCTAAAATAGACGCATGAAAAGAGGAAACAACCCAGGGTTTCACGATAAACTTTCTCGGGTTTCGAGTGGAATAAACATCCTAAATTTGCACCTAGCGCGCACGCACGCACACACGCACCACACACGACACACACATTGGTAAAACATACTGTTTTATATTTCTACTTTTCATTCTAAAAGGGGGTCCTTTTCTAAGCAAACTGTTTTAAAAAGCTAACATATCCATGACCATACAACATGAAACTCGGGAGCAAGCGAGCGAGAGCGAGAGCGAGAGCGAGCGGCGAGCGGAAGAGAGAGAGAAAGAGAGAGACAGAGAGAAGAGAGAGAGAGAGAGAGAGAGAGAGAGAGAGAGAGAGAGAGAGATAGACAACAGACAAGAGACGGCAAAAGAGACAGAGAGAGCCAAGAGAGACGCAGAGAGAGACAGAGCCGAGAGACAAAAACAAAGAAAATGATATAGAACAGAGAACATGGAAGAGACAGAGACAGAAAAAGGGTCAAAGTGTGGCCTTTTTTCAAAGGATAATATAAAAAAAATTTTTGTTGAAAATGAAAAGAATAAAAAAAGGTTAAGGTGTCTCATAACCTATAAGGCGCAGGGAGCGAGGCTCAGAGACCCCATCTTTCTGGGGGCCAGCATATAGGGGGGGCGCCCAACCCTCCCCCCTCGTGCTTTAAACAAAATCCCTGACCCTAAAGAGGGAAGGTACCCATTTACAGCTGGGTGAACGGGGAACCGCACGAACCAAGGCCGCAAACGGGTCCCACCCAAAAACAAATGGTCCCCAGTTTGTTTTGTTTTATTGGTTTGGGGAAATCGAGTGGGCCCGACCACTGGCTATCACTTCCCCTTTTAAGTTTACAATACAATCAAACCTCCGGATAAAGCTAAAAAATTTGTTTTTTTTAGACCCCCTTCCTACGTCAAAAACCCGTCTGTAAAAAAAAAAAACCAAAAACCCTTTGGTTTCCTTTGAGTATTTTTTGGGTTTTGTTTTTATTGTTTTTTTTTAAAGGGAAAGGAAGGAAGGTTTGGGGCAGAAAACGTTTGGCCTGAAAAAGTAAAGGGATTTCCCCACCCCCCCCCCCCCCAACAAAAAAACAAACAACCCAAACCCCCCAACCAACCACACAAAAAAAAAAAAAGGGGAGAGGCCAGCCAACAAGCTCTTAACTTTCGCCTGTTTTTTTGGGTTCCTTAAAATTCATTTGCCTTTGCCAGTTTTTAAAAAAAAGAAAAAAGGGCCCAAATTCTTATTCCCCTCTTCCTTCCATTACAGGTTCCGAAGGGTGGGGAGGTTAGGCAAAAATGATTTTTGGGGGGGGAGTGGGTAAAAAGGGGAAAAACGACACAAAAACCCCCCCAAAAACCAACCCCACCCCCCCCCCAAAAACCAAAACCCCCCCCAAAAAAAAAAAAAACCAAACCAAAAAAAAAAAAGAGAGAAGAAGAAAGACAAAAAAAAGGGAAATAAGCAGGGGGAGGGAAGAAAGGGTAGCAGAAAAAGAAAGAAAAAAGGGCGGGGGTTAAGGAAAAAAGGGAGAGAATTAAGGGGGGGAAGGGGAATGAGAGGGGGGGAGAACAGGGGGGAAAGGTGGGGGGGGGGGGGGGGAGGAGGGGGAGGGAGAACAGTGAAGAAAGGGTGAGAACGGTGGGGGGAAAGGGGGTTTGGGCGGGAGGGTGGGTGCGAGAGGAGAGGAAAAGGGGGGGGGGACGAGAAAAGGGGGGGAAGGGGGGGGGGGGATGGAGGGGGGGGAGGGGGGGGGGGGGGGGGGGGGGGAGGGGGGAGGGGGGGGAGGGGGGGGGGGGGGGGGCGGGGGGGGGGGGGAGGAGAGAGGGGGGGAAGGGGGGGTGGGGGGGGGAGGGGGGGGTGGGGGGGGGAGAGAGGGGGGGGGGGGGAAGGGGGGGGGGGGGGAGAGGGAGGAGGGGGGGGGGGGGGGGAGAGGGGGGGGGGGGGGGAGAGGGGTATTGGGAGGGGGGGGGTGAGGGGGGGGGAAGACGGGGGGGGGGGGCGGGGGGGCGAGATGACAAGTGGTTTGGGGAGAGAGAGAGGGGGTGGAGTAGAGAAAAGAGGGGGGGGGGAAGAGAGAGAGAGGGGTGGGGGGGGGGAGAGACAAGGAGGGGTGGAAGAGAGATAGATTAAAACCTCCTTAATCCAAAAGGGAAAGTAAAACAAAGTTGTGTGTGTGTGTGGGGGGGAAAATGGGGGAGAACAGAAGTGGGTGGGAGAGAGAGAGAGAGAGAGAGAAAGAGAAGAAAAGAGAGAGAGAGAGAGAGAGAGAGAGAGAGAGAGAGAGAGAGAGAGAGAAAAGAGGAGAAGAAAAGAAGAGAGAGAGAGAGAGAGAGAGAGAGAGAGAGAGAGAGAGAAAAGGGAGAGAGAGAAGAGAAGAGATAAACCCCCCCAATCCCCAAAGGGAAGTAAAACAACAAAGTGTGTGTGTGTCTTGTGTGCTTTGGGGGTTTCCCTTTTCCATCTGTTTACTTTAATTATGCCTGTGTTTTGATAGTGGGAGATTGGTAGTGTGTGTGTCTCTGCTGTCTGTATTTTGTCTGTCTATCTATAATGCTGGGTATGTGTATTACTTGCACAATGCTTCATGTACTGTATTATCCCTTTACAAACCCTCCCCGCAGGCGGAATGCGGGGTCCTTAAATGGGGAAAAACGGTCGCAACTTTTTTAAAAAAATCTCACCTTGGTGAATTCTAAAATCAGGAAAGGGAAAAAAATAAAGAAAGAAAAGAATGCCACATTTTTGAAGAAGCCAAAGAGAGGGGCTTACAAGACAGTAAGCTTGACAGAAAAGGGGAAAGAAAAAACAAAGAAAAAAGTCTACTTATAATGCCGCGTTCCGAATTATGTAAAAACCACTCCCCACCCCATTGTGCGAAGCACGCAGAAAATCTTGCGCACACTTAAAAAACCTTCCGCTTTTTCGTAAAGTAGGGCCCTTGTGTGCCGGTGGGGAAGGATGACAATTTACAAAACCGCATAGCATTGGTGGATGTAAAAAAAAAACCCTAATGCTTATTCCATATCCCGATATAAAAAAATAAAATAAAAAAAATAAAATAAATAAAAAATGACGTTTTTATGTAGGCATTTTCGTTGTTGTCTGCGCAACCTGTTTCTCTTTTTTTTTTTTGGGGGGGGGATTACTTTTTGCCTTTTTTTTGCTTCTTTTTTTCCTTTTTTTTAAAAGTTGTTTTTTGTTTTTTTGTTTTTTTGTTTGTTTTTTTGGTTTGTTTGTTTTGTTGTTGCTCTTTTTTCGGGGGGGACAGTTACAAATGTGTATGGATGTCATTGTCGTGAAGTTCCCTTTCTGTTTTTGGCGTGTGGGTGTGTGGTTTTTGTGTGTGTGGTGTATGTGTGTACGTGTGTGTACGTGTGTTGTTTGTGGCGTGTGTGTTTTTGTGTGTTTTTGTATTTTTGCGTGTGCGTCTCTTCTTTCTCTCTCTATCTCTCTTTTTCTCTCTCTCCCCCTCTCTCCTCTCTCTCTCTCTCTTCTCTCTCTCCTCTGTCCTCATTTTACGCAGGATGTGTTTTGTGTAACACAAAAAGAACCCCGGTTTTAGCTGTGTGCGCATCAACATGCGTAAAATCAGATGGGGAAAAAGCAAAAAGGGATAATACAAGACATTGACATCACCAAAAAAAGAAAAGCAGGGGAAAAAAAAAAAAAAGAGATGAGAATAAAAGATACAAGAAAGGGAAAAGTGGAAAAAAAAAGAGAGAGAGAGAGAGAAGAGAGGAAGAGAGAAGAGAGGAGAGAGAAAACAGGAGAGAGAGAGAGACAGAGAAGGAAAGGGAGTACCCCCGTCAGGGGCAAACTGTAGACCCTAATTGGCACTGCCAGTGTCAGCTCCTCATTATCTGAACCATCAGTGTTTTTCACTTGGGTTTTTTTGAATTTAAGGAAGCAGATTGAGGGGCCCAAAAGGGTTGAACACCATAGCTTCTTCTTTCTTTTTTTTCTTCTTTTCTTCTTCTTCTTCTTCTTTTTCTTCTCTTCTTTTTCTTCTTCTTTTTTTCTTTCTTCTTCTTCTTAGTCCCTTTTAGCCCTAGGGGAGCAAAGGACCTCCATGCGTCCCTCCCCCTTCTCCCCTCTCTGGGAAGGGTCTTGGCCTCTTCCCCTGTCAGGCTGGGGCTCTCAGCTCACATGCAGGCTTTTCCTCCAGGTTGTTTGGGGGGCCCCCCGCTTCCTTTTCCCCGTTCCTTCTTTAAAACTATCTAAAGTCTGCCGTATAAAAAAAATAAAAATCCCACCTTGGGGGCTTTGGAAATTTTAAAATCAGGAAGGCAAAAAAAAAAAAAGAACAGAAAGACCAGCATTTTTTAAGTAGCCAAAGGAAAGGGCATTCAAGCCGTGGTATTGACAAAAAAAAGAAAAAAATTTTAAAAAAGAACAAGTCTAGATTATAATCCCGTCCTGAATTATGTAAAAATTAACCCACCCACGGGATTGTGTGTAACATGTTGTCTAGCTACCCGGGGTTTTGGGGTGGGTGGGGGGGGGGGGTTGGGGCTTTTTTGGAGGTGGGTGGTGGGGGTCTTTTTGTTCTTTTTTATTTTTTTTTGTTTGTTTGCTGCCTTTTTGTTTTTTGCTTTAGGGGGAAAAAAAAAAAAAACGATTTAAAAAAAAAAATCTGTAATGGATGTGATTGTCGTAAGTTCCCCCCTCCTTTCTCTCTGTCGTCTCCGTCTCCGTCTCTGTTTCTGTATGTGTTGTGAAACCCTCTTATCTCTGTTATTTATGTATTATTTTTTTATTTTTTTCTTTTTATCGAGGGTAATGGAATAAAACAATCATGGCTTGTTTACATCTGTCCCCGTGTGTATGCGGTTTTCTAAATTTTTTCATCGTTTTTCCCCGGCACACAAGGCCTACTCTTCCCAAAAAACGAAAAAGGATTTTAAATGTGCGCAGATGTTTTTCATGCGTTTGAAACGGGCCCGGGTTTTTGTCTATCCGAAGGATATACGGGATGTAATTGGGCCAAAATAATCAAAGGTTCAGGTTTAGTCTGTGGTTGTGTTTGTTTTGGTGGTGTTGTGGTTGTGTGTGTGCACATCAAATCATCTATGACAGCATGAGAAAAGCAAAGATGGATATTTAAAAGAAATTTGACATGAAGAAAAAGAAAAGAGGGAAAAAAAAAGAGAGAAGAGAAAGAGGAGAGAGAGAAGGAGAGAGACAGAGAGAGACGAGAGAAGAGAGGGGAGAGAGAGAGGGAGAGAGAGAGAGAGTGAGAGAGAGAGAGAGTGAGAAAGAAAGAGAGAAAGAGAGAGAGAACAATTTTGGGGGAACAATTTTTATTTTTCAGAGGGTAAGAGATTAAGCATTAGATGAAATTTTTACATCCAGCCCTCAAAAAAAAAGAAAGGAAGAGAGAGAGAGAGAGAGAGAGAGAGAGAGAGAGAGAGAGAAGAGAGAGAGAGAGAGAGAGAGAGAGAGAGAGAGAAAGAGAGAGAGAAAGGTGGAGAGAGAGAGAGAGAATGAGAGAGAGAGAGAAGAGAGAGAGAAAGAGAGAGAGACAGAGAGAGAGAGAGAGAGAGAGAGAGAGAGAGAGAGAGAGAGAACAGAGAGAGAGAGAGAGAGAGAGAGAGAGAGAGAGAGAGAGAGAGAGAGAGAGAGAGAGAGAGAGAGAACAGAGAGAGAGAGAGAGAGCGAGAGAGAGAGAGAGAGAGAGAGAGAGAGAGAGAGAGAGAGAGAGAGAGAGAGAGAGGGGAGAGAGAGAGAGAGAGAGAAGAAAAGGGAGTGCCTATTGTCAGGGTGCTGAATCATGTAGACCCTAATCTGGCTCTGCCAGTGTCAGCTCCTCATTATCTGAACCATCAGTGTTTTCACTGGTGCTTTTTCTGAATTTAAGGATAGCAGATCGAGGCGCCACAGGAACCCCTTCTCACCATCGTCAAGAAGAAAAAGCTGACATGGTTCGGCCACGTCACCCGCCACAACACTCTGCCAAAAACAGTACTGCAGGGAACACTCGAAGGTGGCAGAAAGAGGAGAAGACAGAACAAGTCATGGATGGACAACATCAGAGAATGAACCAGGATGACTGACTCGGCACTACTGCGCAGAGCCGAGGACCGAGATGGATGGAGGAGGCTTACCACGGCATCATCTTTCGTGTCTTCCCCACGACCGCCAAGGTCACGGGTCTGATGATGAGGATGAGATTGAGGCGCAAGAGGTTTGGACACCATAGCTTCTTTAATACTGGCTAAAATCTGTCACATACTAAACAAAAACATCCCACCATTGGGGAACTTTGGAATTATAACTCAGAAAGGCAAAAAAACAAACAAACAGAATGACCAGCATTTTGAAGAAGCCAAAGAGAGGACATTACAAGACAGTAGGCATTGACAGAGACGAAAAAAATAAAAGAGAAAAAAAAGTTTAGATCTAGATTTCCACGTTCCTGAATTATGTAACATTTCACTCCCTCACACTGGCATTGTATGTAAGCATAGTCGTCTGCACTACCAGGGTTTGGGGGTGGGGGTGGGGGTGGGTGGGGGAGTTGTTGCTTTTTTTGGAGGTGGGGTGGTGGTGGTCTTTTTAGTTGCTTTTTTATTTTTTTGTTTGTTTGTTTGCTGCCTTTTTGTCGTTGTTGCTTTTAGGGGAAAAAAGAAAAAAACGATTACAAACAACATCTGTAATGGATGTGATTGTTGTAAAGTTCCTCCCCTCTCTTTCTCTCTGTCGCTCTCTCTGTCTCTCTGTCTCTCTGTCTCTCTCTCTCTCTCTCTCTCTGCATGTGTCTGTGCGACTCTCTCTCTCTCTCTTTCTCTGTGTCTCCCTGTGTCTCTCTGTCTCTCTGTCTCTCTGTCTCTCTGCTTGTGTCTGTGCGACTCTCTCTCTCTCTCTCTCTCTCTCTCTGTCTCTCCCTCTCTGTATACTTCTGGGGTCTTATGCGTGACCAAAATGAGCCCAGGTTCAAGTTTACCGTGTGTATACATCAACATATGTATGATCAGCATGAATAAAGCAAAGATGGATATTACAAGACATTTAGACTTCAAGAGAAAGAAAAGAGAGAGAAAGAGAGAGAGAGGGGGAAAAGAGAGTGAGGGGAGAGAGGGGGAGAGAGAGGAGAAAAGAGAGAGAGATAGAGAGAGGAAGAGAGAGAGAGAGAGAGAGAGAGAGAGAGAGAGAGAGAGAGAGATGAGAGAGAGAGAGGAAGAAGAGAGAGAGAGAGAGAGAGAGAGGAGAGAGAGAGAGAGCCCTGACCTGTCTGTCTGTCTGTCTTTGTCTCCGTCTTTATCTGTCTGGCTTTCTCTCTCTATGTGGATGTGGGTGACCTCCGCCCCCCCCCAAAAAAAAAAGAAATAAAAAAAGACCCTAGATGTAGCTGTGTATGTATTCAAAACTGGAATAAGTGGGAAGGGAGGTAACAGAAAAGGAGGCCATTACCAAAAAAAAAAAATTGACATAAAAAGAAAGACCAAAAAAGAATCACACATTGGAAAGAAACGATAGTTGCCCCATTGCCATTATCATGAATTATTACATAGCATCTGTGCTAACTTGCTGGCACTGAAAAGCATGGCCGTTATCTGAGTCTCTTTCTTCTCCTTCCTTTTTTTTTAATCTCTCTTTTTTGTTGTTGAAGGGAACAGGTGGGGGAGGGAGGGAAGGAGGGAGGGGGGTAAGTAGTGCTTAAAATGGAAGTAGCCTCATACGATATCTATCTGTCTGTCTGTTTATCTGTCGATCTTTCTAAATGTTTTTTCTGTCTCTGTCTGTCTCTCTATCTCTGTCTCTGTCTCTCTCTCTATACACGTATTTTTTCTTTCTTTATATCAGTCTTCATGCTATGTATTGCACGTTAATTACTTTCGTTTTCTTTTGTTGTTTTTATTTTCGCAGAGGGCTGGATGTAAAAAAAAAAAGCTACGGTCATGCTTATTCTATAACTCTCTATAAATAAAATGCATTCATTGTTTATTGTTCATTGTTCTATGTCTGACAGACTCTCCGTTTCTCTCTGTCTCTCTAGCTCTATTTCTCTTTCTCTTTTTTTGTCTCTCTGTCTCTGTCTCTCTCTCTCTTTGTGGATGTGGGCGTCCAAACAAAATGACCCTGTTTTTTTAAAAAAACTGATTGTGCATTCAGAGCACAGTAGGAGTAGCAGAAAAAGGGGGCCAGTACAAAAACATTAGATATAAAAAAGAAAGAAAGAAAGACAAGAAATAACATTGGGGAGAAGGAATAGTTGCCTATTGCCATCATCATGAATTATTATGTAGCATTATGTGCTAACCTGCTGGCATTGAAAGCATTGACGTTATCTGTGCCATCATTTTTTTCCTTTTTTTTCTTGTTTTTTTCTTCTGGAAGGGAACGGGGGCAGAATGGACGGGGGGGGGGGGGGGGGGGGGGGGGGGGTGCAGGGAGGGTGTGTGTGTGTGTGCTTCAAATGGAAGTGACCACTATACGATATCTGTCTGTCTGTCTGTCTATCTATCTGTCTGTTTGTCTGTCTGTTTGTCTGTCTGTCTGTCTATCTGTCTGTCTGTCTGTTTGTCTGCATATATGTCTGTCTGTCTTTCTCTTTTTTCTGTATGTCTGTCTCTCTCTGTGTCTCTGCGCTACCTTTAAACAGTGACATTTGCACACATGTTCAATTATGTATAAACAATACCGCGTTCTGGTTACCGCTCGCGAAGAATCGTTGATATTGTACAGTGTTCTATTTTGTTGTATTTTTTCGATTTCGATCCCCTCCCCCAATTACCCATTTGTGAAGGGGTTGAAAAACCTAACACATTAAATTTTTGTCATTGTCATTGTCATTGTCTCTGTGTCTCTGTCTCTCTGTCTGTCTGTTTCTCTCTCTCTCCAAAATATACTTTTCAGTGTTCAGTGTATACATTATTCTTTTTCTCTATCTCTGTCTATCTCTGCCTGCCTGACTGTTTGTCTCTGTCTCTGTCTATCTGTCTGTCTGTCTCTATGTCTCTGTCTCTGTCTATCTGTCTGTCTGTCTGTCTGTCTCTCTGTCTCTCTCTCTCTCTAAAATATACTTTTCAGTGTTCAATGTGGTCATTATTCTGTTTCTCTCTGGCTGTTTGTCCGCCTGTCTGTCCGCCTGTCCGTCTTGTCTGTCTATGCCTATGTTTATGTCTATGTCTACCTGTCTGTCTGTCTCTCTTTGTCTCTGTCTGTCTTTCTGTCTGTCATTCAATGTTTCCCTCTCTGTCTTATTGTGTTTCGCTGGGTCTGTTCGTTTGTCCGTGTGTTTGTGTGTCCTTGTTTCTGAGACGTTATCTTCTTGCTGTTATTGTTGCCTATAATGCTGCAGTTGCTGCTGCTGTTACTACTGCTGCTACTGCGACTGCTGCTGCTGGTAATGCTGCTGCTGCTATTATTCTTTTGTTTGTAGTTTGTGATCGTCTCTCTACACATAAATTAAAAAAACACAGTGATGGGTCGGTAGTCTGGTGATAAACCTCACTCACTCAGTCCCATGTCCCAAAGGACGTAGGGGGGACATGAGAGAAGACGCAACAGAGATCTTTTTCCATGCTTCACGATCCTGTGTGGCTAGTAGAAGGTGTTGCAGGGGTTGGGCGGTCCAGTCTTTGATGTTGTCAACCCATGATTTCTGTTGGCGGCTTCTTCTTCTCTTGCCTTCGACTGTTCCTTGCAAGATGGTTTTTGCTAAGGTGTTGTGTCTTGTGGTGTGACCAAACCACATCACTTTTCTCCTCTTTATGGTGGAGAGCAAAGGTTCTTGGGGCCCACACGCTTTTTGATTTCTTCTTCAAATAGTTGTTGGTCTTGTATTCTTTGTATGATATTTTGAGGCGCCTTCTGTGGCACTTGTTCTCGAATGCTTGGATTCTCCTCTCTAGCTCTGCTGACAGAGTCCATGATTCACAGCCATATAGGAGGATAGATATCACGAGGGATTGAGGGGTGATAAACCATCCCTACAAGAAAAAAGCAAACTCTATCTCCCTACTACCACAAAGTGCTGTTCTGCCTGACTGCCTTTCGGATAAAACGATACACTAAACCTAGGTTTTATGACTGTGTCATTTCATAGAAGCGCACGAAAATCCGAAAATTGTCCCTGGCAAAGCTTGTTTTGAATAAGAAAATGTTTCTGTGTAGAAGAAAGCATTTACCAGTAGGTAGGAAAATACATAATAGTTCTGCATTGCAGCGATTCCGGTTGTGTGTGTGTGTGTGGTGAGTGTGTGTGTGTGTGTGTGTGTGTGTGTGTGTGTGCGCGCGCGCGTGTGTGTGCGCACGTGTGTGTGGTGGGGGGGGGGGGTACGTACGGGCGTGCGTGTGTGTGTGCGTGCGTGGGTACGTATGTGCGTGCGCGCGCGCGTGTGTGTGTATGTGTGTGCGCGCGTGTGCACGCGTGCGTGTGTGTGCGTGTGTGTGTATGTGTGTGTGTGAAGGGAGAGGGGTGGCTTTTTATTTGTTTGAGGGTTTGGTTGTGTGTGTTTGTTTTTGTTGTTGCAATGAATTGGAATACAACTTTCCTGCATACAAAGATGTCGTAACTATACATACATACTAAGAACACGCTGCTGAAATTGCTGTACGCACAAAGAATCCTGCCCCCCAAAGAAAAACCCAGCCATGCATGTTGGATCGATGATAAATATATAACTGCCCAGACCAACAACAAAGCCACACGCTCACATCACCTTCAGGAGGCTTCTGGGGCTTTGATCGCCAGTATTATCATCATCATCATCAATCGTTTAGTGTTATCAGGTTTCCTTTTTTTCCATAGATCTGGGAATCAAGTTCATGCCATTCGATTTTCTGTACTTTCAAAGAGAGGTTTAGGCTGTGGATGTATCTTGTAGGGTGTGTGTGTGTGTGTGTGTGTGTGTGTGTGTGTATGTGTAGTGTGTAGTGTGTGTGTGTGTGTGGAGTGTGTGTTTGTGTGTGGTGTGTAGTGTGTGTGTTGTCGTGTGTGTGTATGTGTGTGTTGTGTGTAGGGTGTGTGTGTGGGTGTGTTTGTGTGTAGTGATATGTGTGTAGTGTTGTGTGTAGAGTGTGTGTGTGTGTAGTGTGTGGTGTGTGTGTAGTGTGTGCGTGTGTGTGTGTGTAGGGTGTGTGTGTGTAGGATGTAGTGTGTGTGTAGGGTGTGTGTGTAGTGTGCGTGTGTGTTTGGGTGTGTGTGTGTAAGTGTGTGTGTAGTGTGTGTAGGGTGTAGTGTGTGTAGAGTGTGTGTGTGTAGTGTGTGTGTCTGTGTGTGTCTGTGTGTGTGGTCATCCGTCAAAGACATCAAACAGAAAATTACATAATAACTATGGGGATTCAGATGAGGTCTGTGGCTTTGAGTTCCGTCTTTGTCCCTCTGCAAGTGCGTGTGCGTGCGTGCGTGCGTGTGTGTGTGTGTGTGTGCGTGTGTGTGCGTGCGTGTGTGTGTGCGTGTGTGTGTGCGTGTGTGTTGTGCGTGTGTGTGTGTGTGTGTGTGTTTTGTGTGTGTGTGTGTGTGTGTGTGTGCGTGCGTGCATGTGTTCATGTGTGTGTGTGTGTGCGTGTGTGTGTATGTGTATGTACTCGTCTAATAACACTTTGAGTCAACAGACGTAAAATCGAAGCAACACACCACTACCACCACCACCGCCACCACCACCGACACACACACCACACACACACACACACACACACACACACACACACACACACACACACACACACACACACACACTCACACACTCACACACACACTCACACTCAATCACCTATACACACCTACACACACCTACACACACCTACCACACACCTACAACACCTACACACCACACACACCTACACACACCTAACACACACACCTACACACACCCTACACACACCTACACCAACACACACTACACACACCTACACACACACCTACACACACCTACACCCACACAACACACCTACACACACTACACACCTAACCACCTACACACACCTACACACACCTATACACACCTATACACACCTACACACACAACCTACACACACCTACACACCTACTACACACACCTACACACACCTACACTACAACACATACACACACCTACACACACCTACACAACACACCTAAACACAACCTACACACACACCTACACACACCTACAACCTACAACCTACACACACACCTACACACACCTACACACACCACTACACACCTACACACACCCTACACACACCTATACACACCTACACACACCTAACACACCTACACACCTACACATACACACCTACACACACCTACACACACCTACACACCTACACACACCTACACACCTACACACACACCTACACACACCTACACACACCTACACACACCTACACACACCTACACACACACCTACACACACCTACACACACACCTACACACACCTACACACACACCTACACACACCTACACACACCTACACACCTACACACACACCTACACACACACCTACACACACTACACACACTAACACACCTACACACACCTACACACACCTACACACACTACACACATACACACACCTAACACCTACACTAACACACAACCTACACACACACCTACACACAACATACGCACACCTACACACACCTACACACACCTATACACATACACACACACACTCATACACACACAAACACATACACACACACACCTTTCTCTCTGAAGTAAAATGCGCATCAACACTCCTTTGAACACTGTGTCTTGCACCATTGTTTTTTAATACGTCTGTGTGGTGCCGACAATTCCATAACATTGTCTTTGATCTTAAAGAAAAATGGACGACTGATGTAAAAAACACAAATTCTAAAGATCGGGTGTTGGCAGGAACGGTATAAAGAAAACCAATCCCATTGTCTTGTTCTGGTTTTTATGTTGTTGTTTGTGTTGCTGTTGTTGTTGTTGTTGTTGTTGTTGTTGTTGTTGTTTGTTTTACTGGTTTTGCTTTATCTGAGAATATTTCTGATATTATTGAATTTCGGGTTTTATGCGTGTTTACAGCGAGTACAGACGATTTATGTCTGCTTAGCCCCCCCCCCCCCCCCCCCCCTTGTTTAACTTAATAAATCGACAGACGGGTTATTCAGCGCACAGAGAGAGAGAGAGAGAGAGAGAGAGAGAGAGAGAGAGAGAGAGAGAGAGAGAGAGAGAGTCAGACAGTCAGACAGACAGACAGACAGACAGACAGAGACAGAGACAGCGGAGGATAAAAAGAAATGAAGAAAGAAAGCAAGAAAGGAAGACAGAAAAAAAAGAAACAAAGAAAAACAGAAAAAAAAGAAAAAAAGGTAAAATGAAAGAAAGAAAGACAGACAGACAGACAAAGATACAGGCATACAGACAGACAAAAAACAGACAGACAAAAAGACAGGCAGACAGACAGACAGACATGCAGACATATACAGAGAGACAAAAATGCAGACAGACAGGCAGACAGACAGACAGACAAAACAGCAGACTGACAGACAGGCAGACAGACAGACAAAAAGTCAGACAGGCAGGCAGACAGACAGACAAAACAGCAGACTGACAGACAGGCAGACAGACAGACAAAAAGACGGACAAAAAGACAGACAGACAGACAAAAAAGCAGACTGACAGACAGGCAGATAGACAGACAAAAAGACGGACAAAAAGACAGACAGACAGACAAAAAAGCAGACTGACAGACAGGCAGATAGACAGACAAAAAGACATATAAAAAGACAGACAGACAGACAGAAAGACAGTCAAAAAGAAAGAAAAAGGGTAAAATTAAAAAAGAAAGGACAGAAAGAAAGAACAAAAGAACAAAAGAAAGAAAGAAAGAAAGACAGACAGACAGACAGATTAAAAAGAAAGGCAGAAAGAAAGAAAGAAACAAACAAAGGAACAAATAAGGAAAAGGGAAAGGAAAGAAAACACAGGCAGAAGAACGAGAAACAAAGACTAAAAAAAAAGAAAGGAAGAGATGAATCGCTGTGGTCTGTGTCTGGCTTGTTCGGTTGGTCCAGGTTGACCAGTCAGCTAGTTGGTTGGTAAGTGGCTTGGCTGGCTTGTTGCTTGGTTGCTCGGTCAGCTGACTAGTTCGTTGATCAGTTGCATGGTCGGTCGCTTGGTTGGCTTTTCTCCATCAATAATTCGAACTTTGTTTTTCTCCTCTTGGCTAAAAGTTCAGGCTGCTCTATTCATCCTCTTCTTACTCACTCTTAACCTCCTAATCCCCGCCTCTCCCCCCCCCCCCCCCACCACTCCCTCCCCCCCCACTCCCTCCCCCCAAATTCTCCTAAGTATAATGTGTATTGATACTTCTTTGAACAATGTCCGGATCGTGAGTGTGTGGTGGTTCAATACCCATTTAGCCCTGAACCTTTTTTTTTCTCTCATCCATTAGACCATGAGTGGTGGTCTGGGTGCTAGTCTTTCGGTTGGTGATTGGTGAGTTAGTCGGTAGATTGATTGTTTAGTTGGTTGGTGGGTTGGTTGGTTGGTTTGTCGGTTTGTTAGTTGTTAGGCTGGTTGTTTAGATGGTTGGTTTGTTGATTTCCTGCTTTTTTATAATCTTTTGTTGTTTTGTTTATTGTTGATTATGCTGTTTCCATAGAACAAATGATTAAAGGGATTTTGTAATGGTAAGGAACTGTAAGGAATTGTAAGGAAATTCTTGTTTTCTATACCTACTAACCTGTTTTATGGCAGTTAGGTTATCATTAAATACGCAGATTGAAAAGTTTTTTAATTCACGCGTTTTGAAACAGCCTCCAGTTATTAAAACTGAAGCTTAAATGCATTTGACCTGCACACACACACACACACACACACACACACACACACACACACACACACACACACACACACACACACACACACACTCTCGAACGCACGCACGCACACACACACACAAATGCATACACACGCAAACACACACATATACATACACACACGCACGCATGCACTCACGCACATATACACGCACACACTCACACACACATACAGGAACACGCATACATAACATAATTTTTCTGATATATTTACACTCACACACATGCGCGCGCGCACACACACACACAGACATACACTCACACCCTTACACCCTCACACACTCACAAACGCCCACAATTTCACTCATATACTCACACTCACTCACTCACTCATTCACACACACACACACACACACAAACTCACACACACACACGCGCACACGCACATATGCACACACATACACGCACGCACATATACATACTCACATAAACACACTCACACACACATGCACGCACACGCGCACGCACGCACACACACACACACACACATACACTTAACCGTCTAATATCACTTTTGGGTGGAAGGACGTTAAACTGAAGAACTAACTAACACACACACAGGGAACAAACACACACACACACACATACAAACACACACACACACACACACACACACACACACACAGACACATACAAACACACACACACACACACACACACACACACACACACACACACACACACACACACACACACCACTCAAACTCATTTGCTGTGAAGACAGTAACAATCGTTGCATTGTTCATTCTCTTTATTTTACACAAATCTTACCAAATCCGGGATTTAAGATTGTTTTTTTTTAAAAAAAAAGTACATTTAGTCTTTGTGAATAACAGATTTTGTGTGCGTGTTTTGTTTTGTTTGTTCTGTTTGTGCGTGCTTAAGACCACCCAGCAATAGAAATGGATGAAAACAGGGGATTAGGGAGTTAATAGAGAAAGGGAAGCAAGAAAAAAGAAAGGGAAGAAAAGAATGAAATAAAAGATAAAAAGGAGGTGGTGAAGGAGAGAGAGAGGAGGAGGAGAAGTATACGAGAGATAGACAGACAGACAGAGAGAGAGAGAGGGGGGGGGGGGCAGAGACAGAGAGACAGAGAGGAAGAGGGAGAGAGAGGGAGGGGGAGAGAGAGTCAGACAGAGACAGAGACAGAGAGACAGGCAGACACACAGACAGGCACACAGACATACACACAGGTAGACACACACATACAGAGACAGAGAGTCAGAGAGAGAGACAGAGACAGAGAGAGAGGGGAAAGCGTGAGTTAAACAGAGAAAGACAAAAGAAAGACAGGTAGATAACTGTCTGTCTGTCTTTCTCTCTGTCTTTCTGTTTCTGTCTGTCTGCCTGTTTGGCTGTCTGTCTCTCTGTCTCTATCTCTCCCTATCTCTCTATCTCTCCCCCTCTTTCTCTCTCTGTGTGTCTGTCTCTGTCTATGTACCTGTCTCTGTCTATGTATCTGTCTCTCTCTGTCTCTCTCTCTGTCTGTCTGTCTGTCTGTCTGTCTCTCTCTCTCTCTCTCTCTTCTCTCCTCTCTTCTCTCTCTCTCTCTCTCTCTCTCTCTCTCTCTCTCTCTCTCTCTCTCTCTCTGCCTCTTTTATTTCCTGTATCCTTGTTCAACATGGGAGATTGTTTGTTGTTGTTTTTTCTTTTATCAAAAAAACAATTCCCCATCAATCAAGCGTTTGACATTAGCTCTCAGCTTTCTCGGTAGGAGCCAAAATGTCGGCAGCAGCTTAAGGAAAAATCTGGGCCTGTTTTCTTTGATGCGATAGAAACGAACTTTTGGTGTCATCATCTGTACCTCTTCATTTTGGGTTGTTTTTTTTTATATACAGAATTCGTTAGAAATCTGCTGACCCTGATTTCATTCCAAGGCTGGTGCCAAGCCCCGCGTAAATATAGACAAAAAATGATGTCGCGTTTTATGTAAGGGGATTGTCTTAATCTGTGACACGTTTGCTAATAACATAAACTCGTGTAAGTATTCATTGAAGGAGGGATGGGCTACAGTCTTCTGAATTTGGATTACGGTTAGTCTATGACAAAGATATATATATATATATATATATATATATATATATATATATATATATATATATATATATATATATATATATACATATATATATATAATGCGAAGTTTCCTTTTTCAGTATGTACTTTTACAGCGGCGACTTTAAGATGTGATGTGTGAGTTAGAGTGTATATATTCTGGGTAAAACCAATGTGTTTTGTGGTGGCGTATGCTTAACACCACCAGCAGCAGTAGCAACAACAAGAACAACAGAAACAACAATAGCAACAAAAGCACCACCACCACCACCAAAACCAACAACAACAACAATAACAATAGCAATAACAACGCCAACACCACTTAGGAGGACTCTAAAATACAACTTCCATAACAACACTAGGAGCATGGAAACTATAACTCTCGTCATCATGTGTGATCTTCATATAGTATGTTTATTTTTAAAAACAAGGTTATTAATCCTCTGAAGTCGGAGTGTGCCTGCCTATATGGCGAGGTACTTAAACAAAAACCCCAGTCCTACACGCAAACGTCTCATTCAGTGTACAATTTCTATCTTACAGTGATTCAGAGTCAGAGAGTCAGAGTATATATTCTGAGTGACCCCCCAGAGAGTTAAGCTGGGGAACGCACAACAACAACAACAAGAACAACAATGTTCCGGGCCCAAAAAAACATTGTAAATCATTGATGTCAGCTAAGTGTCAAGATCTACATTAATACGCTGTTATAATTATTGTAAAATGTTGTGTTAAGATTGCCTTCAGCCATGACAAGCTATTATTTTATTTATTTATTTATTTATTTATTTATACCACTTTAAGTCACGGCAGATTTCTCTGCGTGAAATTCGGGCTGCTCTCCCCCGGGGAGAGCACGTCGCCACAAGAGCAGCGCCACCCTGTTTTTCTTTTTTCCTGTCTGCAGCAGTATTTTTTTCCCTATCAGAGTGGCTTTTTTCTACAGATTTTGCTAGGGACAACTCTCTTGTTGCCGTGGGTTCTTTTACGTGCGCTAAATAATTATGTGCAACACACGGGACCTAGGTTTATCGTCTCATCCGAAAGACTAGCCCCCAGACCACCACTCATGATCTAATGGATGGGGAAAAAGTTTCGGGTCCAAACGGGATTCGAACCACCGCACACTTCCGACCCGGATTTTTCGCTTTCTAGACAGGCGCGTTACCTCTAGACCATAACAACCTGCACTTTCAAGGAGATAAATATCCTCTGAAGTCGGAGTATCTCTACCTATGTGGCAAAGTACTTGAAAACAGCCACGCGCGCAAACTTCTCATCCAAGTACCTACTTCCAGTCTCTCAATGATTCCCAGGTGGGATGAGTGAAACAGTGTGCGTTTTCTGGGTAGCCCTCAGAGTGTTAAGCTTAGGGAACGTGCAACAACAACAACAAAAGCAACAGCATCAACAACAACCACAATATTTATATTGCTGAAAATAGCAAAGTTATAAAAAAAAAAGCTGATTCTACCCGTCTTTCAAAAATTATAGAACTCACAATAAATGACCACTTTCTACTTGAGCATTATTAACCAGAACAAATCCTAAGGTAAAGGTAAAGGTGTCCCATAACCTATGCGGTCGTAAGGGAGTGAGGCGTCAGAGACCTCAACTTCTCT
>CM054136.1:84501319-84508819 GCA_028751875.1 Rapana venosa | reverse complement strand
TTCTGAGCATTATTCTTCTTTTTAGCATTCTTAGCATTTTTCTTCTCAGCATTCTTCTTAGAATTCTTCTTAGCATTCTTCATCTTCTTAGCATTCTTCTTCTTCTTAGCTTTCTTCTTCTTAGCATTCTTTTTAGCATTCTTCTTCTTAGCATTCTTCTTCTTCTTAGCATTCTTCTTCTTAGCATTCTTCTTAGTATTCTTCTTCTTCTCTATCTTCTCTCTCTATCTCTCTCTCTCCTCTCTCTCTCTCTCTCTCTCTCTCTCTCTCTCTCTCTCTCTCTCTCTCGCTCGCTCGCTCGCTCGCTCGCACTCTCTTTCCTTTTTCTGGTCATTGAGGAAGCAAGCACGTGTGTGTATGCGTGTACGCGCGCGCGCGTGTGTGTGTGTGTGTGTGTGTGTGTGTGTGTGTGTGTGTGTATGTGTGTATGTGTGTGTGTGTGTGTGTGTGTGTGTGTGTGCGTGTGTGTGTGTGTGTGTGTGTTTTGCGTCTCTGTCTGCCTGTCTATCTGTCTATCTGTCTGTCTGTGTCTATGTCTCTGTCTCTCTCTCCCTCTCTCTTTCTCTCTCTCGCCACTGTTTTCCGAGAGATAGAGAAAAAAACAACAAGGCAATAAACTGTTTTCTTTTCATCGATCACTATTTAATATAACATTTCTTGTTCCTCCCCAAATACAACAAAAAATCCCACAAATAATAATGGCAAAAGAAAATAAAACCCAAATAAATCAGGAGAAAATCTAAAGACCCCCCCAAAAAGAAAAGAAGTGAGGGTTTTATTCTTTGCTTTTTTTAAAGTTAATGTTAGATTCTTCTTTTTTGGCTTAAACTTTGCTTTAGAATGTTCCGTTCGGGAAATGATATTGAAACCAGCAGAAAGCGAAATGGTGTATTACACAATTATAGGTGTGTAATACTTTACAACATTTTCTTTTTGCTTTGTGTTTTATTTTTCTGCTTGGTTTTTGTTTCGTTGTGTTTTTGTTTTTGGTTCTGACTGCTTCGTTTTGTTATGTAATACAGAGAAAGACAGACAGACAGACAGAAAGGCAGAGAGACAGAGAGAGACAGAGACAGACAGACAGACAGGCAGGCAGGCAGAGAGAGAGAGAGAGAGAGAGAGAGAGAGAGAGAGAGAGAGAGAGAGAGAGAGAGAGAGAGAGAGAGAGAGAGAGAGAGAGAGAGAGAGAGAGAGAGAGAGAGAGAGAGAGAGAGAGAGAGAGAGAGAGAGACAGCGAGAAAGAGAGAGCGAGCGAGAATGAATGAATGAATGAATGAATGAATCTTTTTCATCAATGAATCTTTACTTTTCAAGGATAATAGAATAAGCATAGGCTTACATTTTTTTTCCATCCGGCCCTTGCCCTGATTGAGGACTATCAACAAAACAAGGGGAAAATCCTACTACAACAACGACAACATTATTTTTATAAAAAAAGAGAAATATATATTTAACAATACATAATCTCTAACTGTCCTGAACGTTAATGTCAAGAGATACATAGATGATAATTGTTTTGATAAAAGAGATGTGCATTAATAAACATATAATTCTCAAATGATTTGAACATTAACGTAAAAACTGATACACTGAGAGAGACAGAGACAGAGAGACAGACAGACATAGAGAGAGAGAGAGAGAGAGAGAGAGAGAGAGAGAGAGAGAGAGAGAGAGAGAGAGAGAGAGAGAGAGAGAGAGAGAGAGAGAGAGAGAGAGAGAGAAGAGTGTTCTAAAGACCGAAACAGAAGAAAAAAGGTATATAAACATTGCTCCATGTCAGTGTTTTGGAATGCATTTTTTTTACCAGCTCAGAAAGTACTGCATCATCCTCGCTCTATTTGATCATGAAGCGAAGTGCTGCATTCAGAGAGAGAGGAGAGAGAGAGAGAGAGAGAGAGAGAGAGAGAGAGAGAGAGAGGAGAGAGAGAGAGGAGGGGAGAGAAGAGAGGAGAGAAAGAGAGAAGAGAGGGAAAGAGAGAGAGAGAGAAAAGAGAGAGAGAGAGAGAAGAGGTAGAGAGAAAAGGAAGAGAGAGAGAGAGAAAGAGAAGAGAGAGAGAGAGAAGAGAGAGAGAGAGAGAAGAGAGAGAGAAAGAGAGGAGAGAGAGAGAGAAGAAAGAGAGAGAGAGAGGAGAGAGAGAGAGAGAAGAGAGAGAGAGAGAGAGAGAGAGAGAGAGAGAGAGAGAGAGAGAGAGAGAAAACAAGGAGATAGAGAAAGAGAGAGAAAGACAAGAGAGAGAGAGAGCAGGAGAGAGAGAGAGAGAGAGAGAGAGAGAGAGAGAGAGAAGAGAGAGAGAGAGAAGAAGAGGAAAAGAGAGAGAGAGAGAGAGAGAGAGAGACAGAAGAGAGAGAGAGAAGAGAAAGACAAAGAGAGATAGGAGAAAGAGAGAGAGAGAAGAGACAAAGAGAGTAGAGAGAGAAAGACAAGAGAGAGAGAGAGAGAGAAGGAGAGGGAGAAGAGAGAGAGAGAGAGAGAGAGAGAGAGGGAGAGAGAGAGAGAGAGAAAGAGAGAGAGGAGAGAGAGGAGAGAGAGAAAAACAAGAAAGAAAGAGAGAGAGAGCAGAGAAGAGACAGAAGGAGAGAGAGATCGAAGATAGAAGAAGGAGAGAGAGAAGAGAGAGAGAGAGAGAGAGAGAGAGAAGATAGAGAGAGAGAAAAGAGAGAGAGAGGATAAAAGAAAGAGAGAGAGAGAGACATAGAGAGACAGAAGGAGAGAAGAGAGAAAGAGAAGAGAGAGAGAGAGAGAGAGAGAGAGAGAGGAGAGAGAGAGAGAGAGAGAGAGAGAAGAGAGGAGAGAGAAGAGAGAGAGAGAGAGAGAGAGAGAGAGAGAGAAGAGAGAGAGTTCTTTTGAGAAATTCTGATGAGGATATGAGAGAGAGAGAGAAAGAGAAAGAGAAAGAGCGGAGAGAGAAAGAAAGAGAAGAGAGAGACATAGAGAGAAAGGAGAGAGAGAGAGAGAGAGAGAGAGAGAGAATGAGAGAAGAAGAGAGGAAGAGAGAGGGAGAGAGAGAGAGAGAGAGGAGAGAGAGAGAGAGAGGAGAGAGAGAGAGAGAGAGAGAGAGAGAGAGAGAAGAGAGAGAGAGAAAGAAGAGAGAAGAAAAGAAAGAAAGAAAGAAGAGAGAGAAAGAGAGAGAGACATAAAGAGACAGAAGAAGAGAGAGAGAGAGAGAGAGAGAGAGAGAGAGAGAGAGAGAGAGAGAGTAAAAGAGAGAGAGACAGAGAGACAGAAGGAGAGAGAGAGATACATAAATAGACAGAAGGAGAGAGAGAGAGAGAGAGAGAGAGAGAGAGAGAGAGAGAGAGAGAGAGAGAGAGAGAGAGAGAGAGAGAGAGAGAGAGAGAGAAGAGAGAGAGAAGGAGGAGGGAGAGGTTCTAAAGACCGAAACAGAAGAGAAAAAGGTATATAAACATTGCACCATGTCAGTGTTTTGGAAAGCATTGTTTTTACCAGCTCAGAAAGTACTGCATCATCCTCGCTCTATTTGTTCGTGAAGCGAAGTGCTGCCTTCAGAGAGAGAGAGAGAGAGGAGAGAGAGAGAGAGAGAGGAGAGAGAGAGAGAGAGAGAGAGAGAGAGAGAGAGAGAGAGAGAGAGAGAGAGAGAGAGGGAGAGAGAGAGAGAGAGAGAAACAACAGTTTGTTTGGTAACATATGTGGGTGAGTGTGTGTGTGTGCGTGTATGTGTGTGTGCTTGTGTGTGTGTGTGTTTGCCTGCGTGCGTGTGTGTGTGTGTGTGTGTGTGTGTGTGTGTTAATGTGTGTTTGTGTGTCTGAGTGAGAGAGAGAGAGCGAGAGAGAGAGAGAGAGAGAGAGAGAGAGAGAGAGAGAGTGTGTGTGTTGTGTGTGTTTGTGGGCCTGTGTGTGCCTTCGTGCGTGCGCGCGTTCGCTTGAGTGAGTATGTGTTTTTGCGTGTGTATGTGTGTGTACGTGCGTGAGAAACATGAATGGACTCTCTCTCTCTTCTCCTCTCTCTCTCTCTCTCTCTCCTCTCTCTCTCTCTCTCTCTCCCCTCTCTCTCTCTCTCTCTCCTCTTTCTCCCTCTCTTTCTCTCCACGGAGAGTGGAGGAAGCTGGTTGCAAAATCTTCAGTGGTGACTCCACCGTCCACGGGACTACAAGATAGGTGAAGGTGAAGTAAAAAACCACAACACACAACCAAACCCCACAACAACAGGAGAATGGACCAAGAAGGCAGAAAATAGACGAGAAGGAGGTGACAGGAAGAAAAGGAACAAGGCAAAAACAGAGAGAGAGAGAGAGGCGGGGGCGGGGGGTGGGGAGTGGGGTGAGAAAGAGAACAGAGGGAATTCCTATCACGGAATTTCCAGAAGGTGGGATGCTATTTATACTGACAGGCCTCCACCATCCCCACAAGGGAGAAAACCCAGTAAAGAAAACAAAACCCACAAGAAATCAGGAGAAAATCTAAAAGACCAAACCAAAAAAACCCAAATTATTACATATTTTATTCTTTCCTTTTTCAGTTAATGTTTACTTGGTTGGTTTTTTTTTTAGCTTAAACTTTGTTTTAAAATGTTATGTTCAGGAAATGATATTGAAACCAGCAGAAAGCGAAATGATGCATTACATAATAATATAGGTGTGTAATACTTTACAACATGTTTGTGTTTTGCTTTGTGTTTTATTTTTTCTGCTTGGGTTTTTGTTTCGTTGTGGCTTTTTTGGTTCTAGCTGTTTTACGGAATTTCCAGAAGGTGTGAGTTATACTGGCTGGGCCTCCAAGCATCCCCACATTAAGGGGAAAACGGGCTAATCCATGAGTGTTTACACATAACAAAGCTTCAACAACTGACAAACAGAAGACAATACCGCAGAGACTCGACGTTAGGAAAGTGAGAGCAAAAAGCATCAGCTGTGTAGTTTTCTCGTTCCTTGGCTAGAGCTCCCTGGTTCACCAATAGCGACAGTTTGCGTATGCCAACGTTTGTTACCCACTATAAAAGTAGCCGCTGGGTACGTTTGTGTTTTCTGTAGGGTATCAAAACTCTGACCTGAGCTACGGTACCTTTAACGTGGACTGGCCTTGAGTCAGTCCTTCGGATGATTTGTTGTTGTTGTTGTTATCTTCAATTTAACGTATGTTCACTCTAAGTGATATTAGACGAGGGAAATAGAAAGTGTAATGGAAGTTAAAGAAGGGAGAGGAAGGAGTGGAAGGAGAAAAAGTTAAGAAATAGCATCAGTGTTGGTATTTTTATGTGAGAGAAAAAAAAAAATAAAAAAAAACCTAGAAAAGTAAGGATAATACTTTTAAACAGGAGCAAAATACAAACTCAACAATGTGGAAACATGAAATAACAATAATATAACTACAATAAATATTCAAGTGGACTATGCAATAAACATCTGGCAATGGCAAAGGCTAGCTTTGAATTTTCAAATACATTTTCCAGAGACTGTTCAGAAAATGTAGGTATAAAAGGTTTTACAATAGCGCACTCAAATATGATATGAGTATTGGAAATATGATCCCCACATAGACATCTGACATGTTTACAAAATTTTGTAAGGAATGCATTTAACTTCATTCTAAAATATAGTGAACTAACCCTTCTCACGGATCTTCTCACGGATCCTTCGGATGAGACGATAAACCGAGGCCCCGTGTGCGAACGCACGTAAGAGCATCTTGCGCACACGTTAAATCCTGTTCAACTTTTCGTAAGAGTAGGCCATTGTGCGCCGGTGGGAACGGATGACAGAATGTACAAAACCGCATACACATGGGGACTGGATGTAAAAAAAAAGCACATATGTGCTTATTCCATTATCGTCGATATAAAAGAACAAGATTAAATTAAAAAAATAAATGAGTGGCACACACAGCCCACACACACACACACACACACACACACACACAACCACACACACACACCACACACACACACACAACAACACACACAACACACACACACACACCACACACACACACACACACACACACACACACACACACAACACACACACACAACACACACACACACACAAACACAACACACAACACAACACACACACAACACACACACAACACACACACAACACACACACACACAACAACACACACACACAACACACAACACACACACACACACACAACCACACACACAACACACCACACAACACCCACACACACAACAACCAACACAACAACACACACAACACACACACAACACACAAACACACACACACAACACAACACACCCACAACACCACACACAAAACACACACAACACAACACCACACAACAACACACACACAACACACACACAACACAACACACACAACACCCCACACACACACACACACACAACAACACACACAAAACCACACAACAACACACAACACACAAACAACACACACAACACACACACAACACACACAACAACACACACACAACACAAAAACAACACACCACACAAACACACACACAACACACACACAACACACACACAACACACACACAACACACACAACCAACACACACACAACACACACACAACACACACACAACACCACAAACACAACCACACACACACACACACACACACAACACACACAACACACACACAACACACACACAACACACACACAACCACACACACACACACACACACACACACACAACACACACACAACAACACACAACACACACACAACCAACACACACCACACACACAACACACACACAACACACACACAACAACACACAACACACACACAACACACACACAACACACACACAACACACACACAACACACACACACACAACACACACAAACACACAAACACACACAACACACAACACAACACACACCACACAACAACACACACACAACACACACACAACACAACACACAACACAACACACCCACACAACCACAACACACACACACAAACACACACACAAACACACACAACACACACACACACACACACACACACCACACAACACACACACAACACACACCAACACACAAACACACACACAACACACACACAACACACACACAACACACACTACAAACAACACAACCACCACAAACACACACACAACACACACACAACACAACACCAAACAACACTACACACACACAACAACCACAACCACACCCACACACCACACAAACACAACAACACACACAACACACCGTGAGATGGAGGAGCGGATTACAAAATCTTCAGAAGTGTCCCACACTGTCTACAAGATACAGAATAGGTGGTGGTGGTGGTGTGGTTGGTGGTAGTTGTGGTGGTGGTGCTTGTGGTGGTGGTGGCATGCATATTTCGATCTTCAGCATGTGTATATGCATTACAGAAATTAAGACACTTACCCATGTTTGCACTTAAAGTTGAGCTGGAAGATCGTCAAAATCCGCCCCCCCCCCCCCACACACACCCACCTTTACTCACCAGACGCAGCCGAGATTCAAACCCACGACTTCATGGACCCTTGGGATTGAAGTGGAAAGGTCTTAACCACTCAGC
>CM054136.1:84493819-84496319 GCA_028751875.1 Rapana venosa | reverse complement strand
GGATAATGGAATAAGCACTCATGTGCTTCTTTGACATCCAGTCCCCGTGTGTATGTGGTTTTGTAAATTCTGACATCCGTTCCCACCAGCACGCAATGGTCTACTCTTAAGAAAAGCGGAACAGGAGTTAACGTGTGCGCAAAGATGATCTGCGTGCGTTGCGCACACGGGCCTTGGTTTATAGTCTCATCCGAAGGACTTTCGGGGAGAGTGGAGTCGGCACTGATGTTAAATCCAGAGGAAAATATCCCCTTGAACGGTAATCGAACCCGGGACGTCAGTTCAGCCCACTATCACATTTCTTATGTTCTGGGAACAAAACATATTCTGGGCGACTGTACACCGGATTGTTCGTTGGTTTGGCGTTGAGAGGGGGGAGTGGGGGCTGTTTTGTTTTGTTACTTTTTGGTTGTTG
The DNA here is from genome assembly GCA_028751875.1 of Rapana venosa. Taxonomy (NCBI): domain Eukaryota; kingdom Metazoa; phylum Mollusca; class Gastropoda; order Neogastropoda; family Muricidae; genus Rapana; species Rapana venosa. Next base: position 84,495,904 of record CM054136.1, on the reverse strand, counting down.
TTGTTGTTGTTGTTGTTGTTGGTGGTGGTGGTGGTGGTGGTGGTGGCGGAGGCGGCGGCGGCGGAGGTGGTGGTGTGGGTGGTGGTTGTGGTGTGGGGTTTTTTTGGGGGTGGAGTGGGTGGGTGGGAGGGAGGGAGATGGTTGCCATCTCTTGGTCTGCTTGCGTTATGTGTCTAATTTGCCATGTCTAATTCTTGTTTCTTTAATTGTCTTGTCTGACTCTTTGTCCCAATTTCAATGTATATATTGTCTTTCCTTTTCTTGTCATGTCTGTGTTTTCTGTGCTTGCCTCTGTTTTGGTCTCTGTCTGTCTCTGTCTGTGCCCGTCTGCCTGTCTCTCTATCTGTCTGTCTGCCTTTTCTGTCTGTCTCTGTCTCTATCTCTATCTCTGTCTCTGTATGTCTCTGTCTGTCTCTCTGCTCTGTTTCTGGCACTGTTACTGTCTGTCCCTGTCTGTCTCTTGCCCTGTCTGTCTGTCTCTGTCTCTGTCTCTGTCTCTCTCTCTCTCTCTCTCTCTCTCTCTCTCTGAAAGAATTTTATGGTACTATTGATTTCTATTTTCCATTTTATCTTTGTCACTATTGTATTCTCTTTTCTCCTTCATCTATGCGCATCTTACATCGAGAACAACGACGACGATGACACTACCATCACCACCACCAACAAAACAACAATACCGCCGCCACCACCACCACCACCACCACCACCACCACCACCACCACCAACCACTACCACCACCACCACCACCACCCCACCACCACCAACAATAATACCATCACTACCCACCACCCAACAACAACAACAATAAACCACAACCACCACCACCACTCCCCCAAACCAAGAACAATACCACAACCACCACCATCAACAACAACATCACCACCAGAACCACCACCACCACCACCACCACCACCACCAAAAACAACAACGACGACGACGACGACGACTACGACAAAAAATGTATCAATAAGTGACTGTACTTGATGCCCTGCAATGCCATTGCTGACATATATATGTCTGTGATTGATTTTTTTTTGGATATTTTTATATCGAGGATAATGGAATAAGCACGTACGTGCTGCTAAAAAAAGAAAAACAAGTTTTTAACATTTTCTTTGATCCGACTATGCAGATTTCTTTTGTGTGTCGTATGGAATTTCAAAGAATATAATATGCTTTGCAAACAGAGGCAGACACATTATTTCACTTACGGTTTTTTGTTTGTTTGTTGTTGTTCTTCTTTTACAGATCATCACTGGCATCTTTGGATCCAATCTTGTTTGCCAAACTGCTTGCAGTGATGAGCGCAGTTCCAAACTGGTGTTCCTCCCGTGGAGATGCTGAGAGGTCCTGTCAGTATAAATAGCATCCCCCTACCTTCTGGAAATTTCTGAGCTAGGAGTCCCCCCCTTTTCTATCCCTCTCTTTGTTTTCTGCCTTGCTCTTTTTACTTCCCGTCACCTCTTTCTTGTCTATTTTCTGCTGTCTTGGTCCATCTGTTCTGCCTGTTTTTTGGAGGTCCAGAAAGAACTTACAAGATAAGAATAGATAGTCCTTCGGATGAGACTATAAACCGAGGCTCCGTGTGCGAACGCACGCAGAACATCTTGCGCACACGTTAAATCCTGTTCCGCTTTTCGTAAGAGTAGGCCATTGTGTGCTGGTGGAAACAGATGACAGAATTCACAAATCCGCATACACATGGGGACTGGATGTAAAAAAGCACATAAATCCTTATTCCATTATCCTCGCTATAAAAGAATAAAATTTACAAAAAACAAAAACAAAAACAATTTCCTCTCATGCCGAAGTGACATGTGCTGGGCCTGACTTGTCAGGCGCTTAACGGCAGCGCGATATATTTCTGCTCATATAACAGACAAGACTAGTTGCTCTCTGAGCGTTAGACGAAGAAGAAGAAGAAGAAGACAAAGGTTTGGACAGTTTTTTGATGTAAGCAAAATGAAAAGTTCTTTATAAACGTGTTGTTATGTTGTGTTTTTTAAAGTTATGTTGAAATTATTTTTTCTCTATGATTATCTTTCTAAATAAAAAGCTGTGCTATCCTTTAAAGGAGATAAAGAA
>CM054136.1:84478819-84488819 GCA_028751875.1 Rapana venosa | reverse complement strand
TCACACGGGTCCGTGAAGTCGTGGGTTTGAATCTTGGTGGCGTCTGTCGATATAAGGATGTGGGGTTGGGGGTTGGGGATGGGGGTTACGATGTCCCAGAGTCAACTTCAGGCGCAGACCTGCCAGTGTCGTAATTCCCTTTTCAAGTCAAGTCAAATGTGTATTTCCAGATGGTACATTGAATAAATAATGCATTTGCTTTTTTTTTTATCAAGCCATCTATCCATTTTGTGGGGACGGGATAGCTCAGTGGTCGGAGCACTCGCTTTCCCCCAGCCAAGTTAAGCAGCGTCGAGCGTGGTTACCAGTTGGATGGGTGACCGTTTGCGCGCCTTGGCTTCAGTACAGTTCCCCCATTTCACCCAGCTGTAAATGGATACCTGCCCTCTTTAGGGTCATGGAAGGTAAAGCAGCGAGGGAGAGGAGATGGGCGCCGCCCTCAATATGCTGGCCCTAGAGAAGTGAGGTCTCTGACGCCTCGCTCCCCTACGATCTTATAGGTTATGGGACTCCTTTACCTCCTTTACCTTACCTATCTAAGAAGACATGTCTTAATAATTATACTGAAATCCTACATTATTGCAACCTTTACCAATAAATTGAACCAGTAAAAAGAGGAAAATCGATAAAATAATACTTTGGAAAATACAAATTACACACATATGCATACGCACGCACACACATACTAATACACACTTGCGAGCGTGCGCGCACGCGTAACACACACACACACACACACACACACACACGCACACGCACACACACTTAAATAAAGAATTTTTAAAAAATAAAAAATAAAAATCATAAAACGTCAGGACAAACAAATCACTTCACCTACTATATCATACCCTTTGTGTGTATATACATACACAAGACCAATATGTCCTTCGTCTAATATCACTTAGAGTGAACAGACGTTAAATTGAAGACAACAACAACAACCAATATGTCCACATTAAAGATTTTTTTTTTAAATTCATGTTAGCATTCTGTGAGTTACAGAAACACGAACGTAAACAGCACACATCTCTAGAGTCGGAATGCGGCTACCTTCATAGTAGGCAAAAACGGTGACATTAGTAAAACCTCGGAGCTCTAGCATAGGCAATGTTTATGATTTCGTTTTTGTTGTTGTTCGTGTGTTGTTGTTTCTTTGCCAGCGTCAGAGAGAAAGAGAAAAGAGAGATAGAGAGAGAGAAGAGAGAGGAAGAGAGAGAGAGAGAGAAGGGGAGAGAGAGAGGGGAGAGAGAGAGAGAGAGAGAGGGAAGGAAGAGAGAGAGAGAAAAGAGAGAGAGAGAGAGAGAGAGAGAGAGAAGAGAGAGAGTCAAACAGATTAAACATACAAACAAATACACACATCTACACCCACACGCAAACAGACACACACGCGCACACAACACACACACACACGCACACACAAAAACACACATAGACCCCACACGCACACACACACACACACAACACAACACTCATACAGACACACACGCACACACCACACACACAGGACACACAAAGCACACACACACACACACACCACACGCAGACACACACTCACACTCACAAAACACCCCCCCCCCCACACCCACCCACAACACACACACACGCACCCCCCCCACAAAACACACACACATACACACACACACACACGCACGCATGCACGCACGCACACGCACACAACACACACACACACACGCACGCACGGCACGCATGCACGCACGCACACACAACACAAACACACACATATACACACACACGCACACACACACACACACACACGCACGCACACACACACACACACACACACACACACACACACACACACACACACACACAAACACACACACACACACACACAAGATAATCACAGAAAAAGGACGGCCTAAGACTACGTCCATGTTTCTTAGCTCAGAAAAAAAGTTAAGAAAGAACACAGATCTACACCTTGTGTAAGAAACGTCTGTTTCTGGGCAAAAGAAAACAATGGACAGGATTGGCCCAGCATTACATTCATGACACCTTCACACTGTATTGCACCCTGTTTTGATTCCAAACACTGGACTCTCTGTCTGCCTGTCTGTCTGCCTGTCTGCCTGCCTGTCTGTCTGCTTGTCTGTCTGTCTGTTTGTCTGCCTGCCTGCCTCTCTGCTTGTCTGCCTGTCTCCTGTCTGTCTGTCTGTCTGTCTGCCTGTCTGACTGTCTGTCTGTCTGTCTGTCTGCCTGTTTGTCTGCCTGTCTGTCTATCTGTCTGTCTGTATTCCTTAGCTATACATGTTGGTAATGAACAGGGAACATGAAAACTTAACATTTGTGGTGGGTGGCATTGTTTTTTGCTTTTTTACCGGTGTACTTGCATACTACGCGCTGTGGGTGGGGGGAGGGGGGGGGGATAGAGTGCGCGCGCGCGTGTGTGTGTTGTGTGTGTGTGTATGTGGAGTGTGTGTGTGTGTGGGGGGGGGTGTTTGTGGGGGGGGGTGCTTTCAGGAGAGTAGGCTATTTGTATGCCAGGGGGAGCGGATGACAAAATTTACAAGGGCAAATAAACACGGGGAGTATTTTCTTTTAAAGTATGAGTGCTTATTCCATTATCCTTGACATGGGAGAATGAAATAAGTAAATATATAAATGCATAAATAAATAAATAAATAAATATAAAACAGAAATAGACAAACTGAGACAAAAGAAAGAGACAAAACACAGACACCGAACACACACACACACACAGACACCCACGCTCTCCACACACACACACATGCACCCCAACCCCCCACTCTCCCACTCACCCCTTTTCCCACCCACCCCCACCCCTCCCCTCACATACACAACATACAAAGCAGCTTCGTTCTACTTCTCAGCCTCCTCAGTTACAAGAACAAACCAAGTCCACACACTAATCCTCTTTCTGTCCTCCTTGTTTTCCTAGTGTGTCCTCACTGTTCCTCACAATTCCCTTTCAGGACAGAACAGAACAGAACAAACAGAAAAAGAAAAATAGCCCAAGACTCCTCAGCGTCGTGCCTGTGATGCTTTCATTCTGACAGGCACTGTTTTCAATCTAAACACCAAACTGTTGTCTATACTCCAGCTACTAGACATGCTATAAAAACAGGCATCAGAGACCTCAACTTCTCCAGGGTCCAGCATATTGAGGACAGCGACCATCTCCTCTTCCTCGCTGCTTTACCTTCCTTGACCCTATAGAGGCAGGTATTCATTTACAGCTGGGTGAACTGGGGGAACTGTACTGAAGCCAAGGCACGCAAACGGTCACCCATCCAAGTGGTAACCGCGCTCAGCGCTGCTTAACCTTGGCTGGGATAAAGCGAGTGCTCTGACCGCTAAGCTTATGCGTCCTCACTGACCTTGTGTTAAGTTTGGATATCGTTTTAGAAGCTTTACGTATGTGCACGATCAACAGAAATGCCAACCAGAAGAAGAGGCAAACAAACGAACATTTGTTTTCATGTGAAGATAGGTAAAAAAGAGAAAAATAAAACAAAATAACGGCACCTCTTTCTGTGTAAGATAGATCAAATCTGTTTCCTTTACAAGATGAATTTTGAACATCTCAAAGAAAAAACCCAAAATACTTGAAAACACAATCAACCATCTTTACAGGAGACAAAGACAAGCAGGCAGACAGGCAGACATAGAGAGACAGACAGACAGACTGACTTACAGACAGAGCGATAAAGAGAGACAGACAGAGAGACAGGGAGAGAAGAGAGAGGAACAGACAGACCGACAGAGTGTGAGAAAGAAACAGATAGAGACACAGAGATAAAGAGAAAGAGAGAGAGAGAAAGAGAGAGAGAGAGAGAGAGAGAGAGAGAGAGAGAGAGAGAGAGAGAGACAGACAGACATACAGACAGACAGGCCGAGACATGGACAGAGACAAAGAGACAGAGACAGACACACAGACATACAAACACACATACAGACAGACAGATGCACAGATAGACAGACTACAATGCAAATCTGCATGGCTTACAGAGGTGGTTCATTATCGAAAATGGGTTCGTCGTTGGCATCAGACTAATCCAAGCTGCCTTGGCTTTTTCCCTGGAGGGTTTAGGTTGGAGATGTCTACAAGTTGAACAATGCTTTATATTTTTTTTTTAAAAACACCCACGTTTCTTGTCATTGTGTGCATCCCACTTTGTTTGGGTGTTTTTTGTGTGTGTGATATTAAACATTATATAGCCGTTTTCGGGTCAGAAAACAATAACAGAATTTGCAAATATTAAATATGGGGAAAGAGATTTGGAAGGGAGGTAATCCCGATACACACACGTCCTCTCGTCAACACACGCACGTACAATCACATGCACGCAAACACACACACACACACACACATACACGCACGCACGCGCACAAAGCCACACATACATACACACACACATACGCCACTCACACCAAACCACCACTATAAAACACCACCTCCACCATCACCGCCAAAACGAAACGGAATTGAAAAATAAAGAAACAAAAATAAAGGAAGAAAACAAATAAAAGGAACGTAATATTCACATTTTAACTAAGAAAGAGCAAACAGTAAAAAACACAAAGCATAGTGTTTTTTATTCGTCTAACGGTCTGACAACAACTTCTGTTGTCTGTCATAATGAGCAGAAACTTAATGCGTTACGCTGCCGTTAAGCGCCTGACAAGTTAGGCCCAGCACATCCAACCCAGGCGTGGGAGAGAATTTGTTATCTTTTTAATCTTTCTGGAAAGAAGGAAAGAAAATAATAATAATAATGATATAGTAATAATAATATAATCATCATCACCATCATCACCATAACAACATTAATGATGATGATGATGATGATGATGATGATGATGATGATGATGATGATGATGATGATGATAATAATAATAATAATAATAATGATAATAATAATAATAATAATACATGGAATTTATATAGCGCTGTATCTTGCACAGACGAATCAAAGCGCTTGCACTCAACTCATTTATAGTCATGCAACCAATAGCAAGTAATAGTTCTAACAAGTCCAAATGCACACCACACACACCACACACACCACACCCACACACACACACCACACACACACACACACACACACACACACAGAGGTTATACACTTTGGCAAGGTGATGGGATTTTGGCTGTTGAAAAGTAGGGACAGCTATAAAATGAAACAGGAGAGGAAAATCTTGGTTTGAAACAAATGTCTTGAGGCCGGATTTAAAAGTATCACAATAAGGCCTTTAGCGAAGAGAGATAGGGAGGCCATTCCAAATCGATGGACCCGAAATAGAGAAAGAGCTATGGCCGACGGTGGACTGGCTGAATCTAGGTATTCGCAAGCACAAGGAATCTGCAGCAGAGCGAAGGGAACGAGAAGGAGTGTACAGGTGAAGACATTCACAGAGGTAGGAAGGTGCTGCTTTTTGGAGACATTTGTAACATAGGGTACTGATCTTATAGTTTATTCTTTGTGGCACAGGCAGCCAGTGAAGAGATCGCAAGAGAGGGGTAATGTGCTCAGATTTTTTTCCTTTCTGAGAACTAGTCGAGCTGCGGAGTTTTGTATACGTTGAAGGGAGTGGATAGATGATGCTGGCAGACCAGACAAAAGAAAATTGTAATAGTCCAGACGTGAAAGAATGAGAGACGCGAAATAGTAAAGAAAGTGGTAACAGGAAAGAAAGAAACAAAGCAGAAACAAAGAGAGGAATAGGAAAAGAGGGAATTCCTATCACAGAATTTCCAGAAGGTTGGGATGCTATTTATACTGACAGGCCCCAAGCCTCTTTACGTGGAAACAGGCATATACAAAAGGAAGACATGCAATCAGAAAAAATAAAACCCCCAAAAACCCAAAGAAGGAGAAAACAGAACAAAATCAGACTGCACAAACTAGCAAGAAAAAGAATAAACCTTTTTCCAACAGTTTGGACAAAATAAAGGGATAAACATTTCAAAGTGTCGTCTGCTATATCTTGTGATTGGATTAAATTCCACTGAAAAGACTTTGTTGACGCAAGCATGTTTTATTTCCAAGAAACTAGATAGTTTTGTTTTGTCCTTTCTATGATTTTCTTTTTTTTTTTTTCTCTCTCTCTCTCTCTCTCTCCTCTCTCTCCCCCTCTCTCTCTCTCTCTCCCCTCTCTCCTCTCTCTCTCTCTCTCTCTCCTGTGCGCGCGCGCGCGCGCGCGCAAGCAAGCAAGCACGTGTGTGTGTAACTGCGTGTGCTTGTATGTGTGCGCATTAAAAAAACACACTTTTATTTCGAGGATAACGGAATATACACTCATGTGCTTTTTTTCATCTAGTCCCCACGTGTATGCATTTTTTGTAAATTTTGTCATCCGTTCCCACCGGCACACAATGGCCTACTCTTCCGAAAAGCGGAACGGGTTTTAACGTGTGTGTGTGTGTGTGTGTGTGTGTGAGTGTGCGTTTGTGCATGCGTGCGTACCCGTGCATATGCTTGTGTGTTTGTGTGCCGTGCATGTGCCCCCCACGCTCAATTATTAAATGTAGTTCCCCACTATTCAAAGACGGTTTTTTAACGCATTAATACTTAAAGAGAACGTATATCAACGACGTCCTGTTCTGTTCTCAAAAGGCAGACACGTTGTCTTCATCAAGGTCATTATCACCTAAAACGATTCAAAACAGTTCCCCGCCAGTCTCATCCTGGAAATGATACTTGGAACTGGGTAACCAGAGAAACAAAACAACAACAACAACAACAACACACAGAAAGGAGAAGTGCCCGGCCCCCGTCTTGATGTCAGTTGTCCATTCCCCCACAGTGGTGATGGGACCCAGTGTTGGGTGCGCAGTTTTCCTGGCTGCTGCTGCTGTTGACAAAACAGCTGCTAGATGTGTTTGCTTTTTTGCAGGTTAAGTGTTTTGAATGGGCACACTGATACTGATAGAGACTTAGAAACAGACAGCCAGACTCACACGCAAACATACATTAGTGCGTATAGAAAGACACATGTGGACAGACTCGCGTGCGCGTGTACTTGCACACACACACACGCACGCACGCACGCACACTCACTCACTCACTCACTCATTAACACACACACACACACACATTCTTGAGCATGCACAGACACACACACACACACATGCACATACACATGCGCGTGCACAAACACATGTACGCACACACAGACACACACACACAAACACGCACGCACACACACACACACCATACACACTCAGTTACACAAACATATGCGCACACGCACGCACGTACCACTCACGCACACACTCATGCACATACACTACCACCACTACCACCACCAACACAAAACAAATAAAATTATAAAGAAAGGGGGAAAAATAAAGAAAAAACAAAAGGAATGCCACTTTACTCTTGTAACTAACAAAGATAAAATAGTTAAAAGTAAATCATAATAAACACAGATATTGTCTTCATCGTACGACGTTCATATAGCAGCTACTCTGTTATAACTTATGAGCAAAAATGCATTGTGCTGCCATTAAACGCCTGACAAGTCAGGCCCAGCACATCCGACTTCAGCATGGGAGAGAATTGTTCTCTTTTAAATCTTTCTGGAAAATAAAAGGCAGGAGAATGGACCAAGATGGCAGGAAAAAGAAAAGAAAGAAGTGGCAGGAAGAAAATGAACAGGGCAGAAACAAGGAGAGGAATAGGAAAAGAGGGAATTCATATCACAGAATTTCCAGAAGGTTGGGATGCTACTTATAGTGTCAGGCCCCAAGCCTCTTTACGTGGAAACAGACATATATACAAAAGAAAGACGTGCAATCAGAAAAATAAAAACACAAAAAACCCAAAGAAGGAGAAAACAGAACAAAACCAGATTGTACAAACTAGCAAGAAAAAGAACAAAACTGTTCCAACAGTTTGAACAAAATAAAGGGATAAACATTTCAAAGTGTCGTCTGCTATATCTTGTGATTGGATTAAATTCCACTGAAAAGACTTTGTTGACGCAAGCATGTTTTTATTTCCAAGAAACTAGATAGTTTTGTTTTGTCCTTTCTATAATTTTCTTTCTTTTTTGTTCTCTCTCTCTCTCTCTCTCTCTCTCTCTCTCTCTCTCCTCTCTCTCTCTCTCTCTCTCTCTCTCTCTCTCTCTCTCTCTCTCTCTCTCTCTCTCTCTCTCTCTCTCCCTCTCTCTCTCTCTGCATGGGCGCGCGCAAGTAAGCACGTGTGTGTGTAACTGTGTGTGCGCTTGTATGTGTGCGCATTAAAAAAGAAACATTTTATTTCGAGGATAATGAAATAAGCACTCATGTGCTCTTTTTCATCCAGTCTCTGCGTGTATGCATTTTTTGTAAATTTTATCATCCGTTCCCACTGGCACACAATGGCCTACTCTTCCGAAAAGCGGAACGGGGTTTTAACGCGCGCGCGCGCGCGCGCGCGCGTGTGTGTGTGTGTGTGTATGTGTGTGTGCGTTTGTGCATGTGTGCGTGCCTGTGCGTATGCTTGTGTGTTTGTGTTCAGTGCATGTGCCCCCACGCTCAATTATTTAGTATGTAGTTCCCCAATATATCAAATGACCTTTGTTTGTTTTTTAACATATTACAATTTAACGAGAACATATATCAATAATGTCTGATTCTGTTCTCAAAGACAGACACGTTGTTCTTTCATCATGCTTCATGTATCACCTAATAACGACTTCAGATGAACAGTTATTGCCAGTCTCATCCTGGAAATGATACTTTGGAAACTGGGGTAACCAGAGAAACAAACAACAACAACAACAACAACACACAGAGAGGAGAAGTGCAGGCCACGCGTCTTGATGTCAGTTGTCATGTTCCCCACTTGTGGGTGATGGGAGCCCAGTGTTGACTGCGCAGTTTCCTCGCTGCTGCTGCTGCTGCTGCTGCTGCTGCTGACAAAACAGCTACTAGATGTGTTTTCTGTTTGGCAGGTTAAGTGTTTTGAATGGGCACACACATACTGCCAGAGAGTTAGAAACAGACAGACATACTCACACACAAACATACATTAGTGCCTATAAAAAGACACACGTGGTCAGAATCGTGTGCGCGCGCGCACACACACACACATACGCGCACACGCACACACACTCACTCACTTAGTCACTCACTCACTCACACACACACTTTCGTGAGCACGCACAGACACACATGCACACACACATACACATGTGCGTGCACAAACACATGCACGCACACACGGACACACACCATACACACTCAATTACACACATGCACACACGCACGCACACACACACACATACACTCACGCACACACTCACGCACACACACACATCACTACCACCACTACCACCACCAACACAAAACCAAAAAAATAATAAAGAAAGGGGAAATAAGGAAAACATAAAAGGAATGCCACATTACTTTTGTAACTAACAAAGATGAAAGAGTTAAAGTAAATCATAATAAACATAGATATTTTCTTTATCGTACAACGTTCATATAACAGCTATTCTGATATAACTTATGTGCAAAAATGCATCGGGCTGCCGTTACGCGCCTGACAAGTCAGGCCCAGCACATCCGACTTCGGCGTGGGAGAGAATAGTTATCTTTTAAGTCTTTCTGGAAAATAAAAGGCAGTAGAATGGACCAAGAAGGCAGAAAACAGACAAGAAAGGGATGACAGGAAGAAAAGGAACAGGGCAGAAACAAAGAGAGGAATAGAAAAATACGGAATTCCTATCACAGAATTTCCAGAAGATTGGGATGCTACTTATACTGACAGGCCCCAAGCCTCTTTACGTGGAAACAGACATATATACAAAAGAAAGACGTGCAATCAGAAAAATAAAAACACAAAAAACCCAAAGAAGGAGAAAACAGAACAAAACCAGATTGTACAAACTAGCAAGAAAAAGAACAAAACTGTTCCAACAGTTTGAACAAAATAAAGGGATAAACATTTCAAAGTGTCGTCTGCTATATCTTGTGATTGATTAAATTCCACTGAAAAGACTTTGTTGACGCAAGCATGTTTTTATTTCC
>CM054136.1:84457549-84478319 GCA_028751875.1 Rapana venosa | reverse complement strand
TTGTATTCAGTTTTTATGTTAATGTTCAAATCATTTGAGAATTATATGTTTATTAATGACATCTCTTTTATCAAAACAATTATCTTATGTATCTCTTGACATTAACGTTCAGGACAGTTAGAGATTATGTATTGTTAAATATATATTTCTTTTTTTTTTTATAAAAATAATGTTGTCGTTGTTGTAGTAGGATTTTCCCCTTGTTTTGTTGATAGTCCTCAATCAGGGCAAGGGCCGGATGGAAAAAAAATGTAAGCCTATGCTTATTCTATTATCCTTGAAAAGTAAAGATTCATTCATGAACAAGATTCATTCCTTCATTCCTTCATTCCTTCATTCCTTCATTCCTTCATTCATTCATTCAACCATTCATTCATTCATTCTCTCTCTCTCTCTCTCTCTCTCTCTCTCTCTCTCTCTCTCTCTCTCTCTCTCTCTCTCTCTCTCTCTCTCTCTCTCCTCTCTCTCTCTGACTCTGCCTGCCTGTCTGTCTCTCTCTGTGTCTCTCTGTCTCTCTGTCTGTCTGTCTCTGTATAACATAACAAAACGAAACAACCAGAACAAAACAAAACAAAAACACAACGAAACAAAAACCAAGCAGAAAAATAAAACTCAAAGCAAAACAAAAATGTTGTAAAGAATTACACACCCATATCACTATGCAATACATCATTTCGCTTTCTGCTGGTTTCAATATCATTTCCCGAACAAAATTTAAGACAAAAAACAAAATCTAACATTAGGTGAAAAAAGCAAAGAATAGCATCCTCAATTGATATATTATATATTATATATATATATATATATATATATATATATATATATATATATATATATATATTGGTCTTTAGATTTTCTCCTGATTTCTTTTGGTATTATTTTCTTTTGCCATTATTATTTATGGATTTTTTGGTTGTATTTGGGGAGGGGGGGACAAGAAATGTTATGTTAAATAGTGATCGATGAAAAGAAAATCGTTTATTACCTTGTTTTTTTCTCTCTCTCGGAAAACAGCGAAGAAAGAAAGATTTGTTTTTTAGATTCTTCTATATCTAGGATAATGTAATAAGCACCGATGTGCTTTTTTACATCCAGTCCCCATGTGCATGATGTTGGTAAATTCTGTCATCTTTTCTCACCGGCACACAATGGCCTACTCTTTCGAAAAGCGGAACAGGATTTAACGTGTGCGCAAGATGTTCTGCGTGCGTTCGCACACGGGGCCTCGCTTTATAGTCTCATCCGAAGGACTTTGGGGAGAGTGGAGTCTACACTGATGTTAACTCCAGGGGAAAATATCCCCTTGAACGGGAATCGAACCAAGGTCGTCAGACTGCGAGCGCAATGTTCTGACCACTAGGCTATCGCGTCAGAGAGAGGGGAGAGGAGAGAGAGAGAGAGAGAGAGAGAGAGAGAGAGAGAGAGGAGAGAGAGGAGAGAGAGAGAAGATAGAGAGAGAGAGAGAAAGAGAGAGAGAGGGAGGGAGAGAGAGAGACACACAGGAGAGACAGACAGAGAGGAAAGAGAGGCAGAAAGGCAGAGACAAACAGACCAACAGGCAGACAGAAACACACACACACACACACACACACACACACAACACACACACACTGAGAAAGAGACACGCACAGAGACAGAAAACGGACAGAGACAGACATACAGACAGGCATACAGACACGGACAGACAAATAGACAGACAGACACACACACACACACACACACCACAACACACCCTCCACCCACTCTCCAACACACACACAAGCACACACACACACACACACACACACACACTTCCACCGCCCCCCCCCCCCCTCCCGCCCCCACCACCACACACACACACACTCCTCGGGACCTCCCACCCTCCCTCCCCATCCCAACCCCCCCACCCCCCCTTACCCCCCTACCCCCCTACCTCCCCCCCACCCCCACCCTCACCCCCCCCCCCCCCCCCCACCCCACACACAGAAACACTTCAGAAGAAAGCAAAAGACAAAAGGCTAGCATTCATCAAATAAAACGATTCGCTCTCTGATCCCGTAGCACAGTGTCACTAACTCAATGGAGAGACGGATTACTTGCCTGTCCCACAAAGAACTCGTGTGTTTTGACCAGGGCAGACAATCTAGTTACCTGGACTAGGTCTGGCATCTGCTGGACCAGAATCTAATAACAGCCTAACGATTAATGGGGAACGTTAGTTGGGGTTTGTCTGTGAGTGTGTGTGTGTGTGTGTGTCTTGTGTGTGTTGTGTGTGTGTGTCGGGGTGGGGGTGGGGGGTGTGGAAGTGTGTGTGTGTGTATTGTGTGTGTGTGTGTGTGTGTGTGTGTTGTGTGTGTGTGTAAGTGTGTCTTGTGTGTGTGTTTTGTGTGTGTGTGTTGTGTGTGTGTTTTCTTGTGTGTGTGTTGTGTGTGTCAAGGTCAAAGTCAAAGTCAAACTTTTATTTTCAGATGGTACATTGAATAAGCAGTGTGTGTGTGTGTGTGTGTGTGTGTTGTGTGTGTTGTGTGTGTGTTTTGTGTGTTTGTGTGTGTGTGTTTGTTTGTAAGTGTGTGTGTTTTGTGTGTGTGTGTGTGTGTGTGTGTGTGTTGTGTGTTTTGTTGTGTTTTGTGTGTGTTGTGTGTGTGTGTGTGGGGTGTGTGTGTGTGTGTGTGTGTTGTGTGTTGGAGTGTTTTGTGTGTGTGTTTTGTGTGTGTGTGCTGTGTGTGTGTGGGGGTTGTTGTGTGTGTTGGTGTGTGTGTCTTGTGTATGTGTGTGTGTTGTGTGTGTTTGTGTGTGTTTTGTGTGTGTGTGTTGCGTATGCTTTGTGTGTGTGTGTGTGTGTGTGTGTGTGTGTGTGTGTGTGCCTGCCTGTATGTCTGCCTGCCTGTATGTCTGCCTGCCTGTCTTTCTTTCTTTCTTTCTTACTTACTTTCTTTTCTTTTCTTTTCTTACTTTCTTTCTTTCTTGCTTGCTTTCTTACTTTCTTTTCGTTTCTTTCTTTCTTTGTTGCTTTCTTTCTTCCTTCCTTCTTTTCTTTTTTTCTTCTTTTCTTTCTTTCTTTCGTTCTTTTTTTTTCTTTCTTTCTTTCTTTCTTTCTCCTCTTCCTGTTTCTTCTTCTTTTCTTTTTCTTCTTCTTGTTCTTGTTCTTCTTCTTGTTCTTCTTCTTCTTCTTCTTCTTCTTCTTCTTCTTCTTCTTCTTCTTCTTCTTTTCTTCTTCTTCTTTTAGCATTCTTAGAATTCTTAGCATTTTTCTTCTTAGCATTCTTCTTAGCATTCTTCTTAGCATTCTTCTTCCTCTTAGCATTTTTCTTTTTCTTAGCATTCTTCTTAGCTTTCTTCTTCCTCTTAGCATTCTTCTTTTTCTTAGCATTCTTCTTAGCCTTCTTCCTCTTAGCATTCTTCTTTTTCTTAGCCTTCTTCTTAGCCTTCTTCTTCCTCTTAGCATTCTTCTTCATCTTAGCATTCTTCTTAGCCTTCTTCTTCCTCTTAGCATTCTTCTTAGCATTCTTCTTAGCCTTTTTCTTCCTCTTAGCATTCTTAGCATTCTTCTTAGCCTTCTTCTTCCTCTTAGCATTCTTAGCATTCTTCTTAGCCTTCTTTTCCCTCTTAGCATTCTTAGCATTCTTAGCATTCCTCTTCTTCTTAGCATTCTTCTTAGCATTCTTCTTCGTCGTCGTTGTCGTTGTCGTCGTCGTCGTCGAACGCTCAGACAGTAACGATTGTTGTTTGACATAAGAGCACAAAATGCGTTGCGCTGCCGTGAAGTCCCTGACAAGTTAGGCCCTGCGCATCCCACTTCGGCGTAGGAGGTCATTGTTATGTTTTAAAGTCTTTCTGGGAAAAGGGAGGCTGGACCAAGAAGGCAGAAAATAGACAGGAGAGGGTTGACAGGGGAAAAGAGGAGCAAGGCAGAAGCAAATAGAGGGATAAGAAAAGGAATTCCTAGGACAGAATTTCCAGAAGGTATCGATGCTATTTTTACTAGCAGACCCCTGGAATCCCTAGCGAATATACTCTATAGTTAGACTAATCAGAAAGAAATTATTCACAACAGTAAGAGCAAACCCCGCACGCGCGTGCACACGCACACAAACACACACACACACGCACGCACGTACGCACACACATACGCGCACACACACACACACACACACCTACGTACGCGCGCGCGCACACACACACACACACACAAACACACACACACGTGCCAATACCTCACTTTAATCTCCTACCCATGAGGACACTTACAAATGTACATCTGCCTTAGTTATACCACGTACATAAACACACATATATAAATCAAACATATACGTTACAGATTCCCTAGCGTTTTCAGCGGGTACTAAAAACATAATAAATTATACCCTAGCATGCACCCTGTACTGGAGAGAGATAGGCTCCACCATGTAGGTTCAACTTGCCCCAAGAAACATGGTCAGCACAGTTCCTTAATGACACATCAAGGAATTGAAAGGTGAGAAGGGGGAGATAGAGAGAGAGAGAGAGAGAGAGGAGGAGAGAGAGAGAGAGAGAGAGAAGAGAAGATGAGAGGACAGAGAGACAGGAGAGACAGAGACAGACAGAGACAGACAGAGACAGACAGAAGACAGACAAAGAGAGAGACAGAGAGAGACAGAGAGAGAGACACACACAGAACGACAGAGAGAAAGAGAGAGATAGAGACAGAGAAGAGGAGAAGGGAGAAAGGAAGAGAGAGAGAGAGAAGAGAGAGGGAGAAGAAGAGAGGAGAGAGAGGAGAGAGGAGAGAGAGGAGAGAGAGGAGGAGAGATGAGAGAGAGAGAGAGAGAGAGAGAGAGAGGAGAGAGAAGATCACAGGAGAGAGCACAGAGAGGGGAAAGAGAGAAGAAATAAGACACGAGACACAGAGAGAGACACAACAGAGACACAGAGAGATTGAGAGAGATAGACAGAGACACAGAGAGAGAGACACAGAGAGAGACACAGAGAGATTGAGAGAGGATAGACAGAGAACAGAGAGGAGAGACACACACAGAGACACAGAGATATTGAGAGAGAGAGAGAGACAGAGACAGAGTGGGGGGGAGAGGAGAGAGAGAAGAAAGACAGAGAGACACACACACAGAGGCAGAGACACAGACACAGAGACAGAGACACAGAGACACAGAGAGACAGAGAGAGACTCATCATCCGCTATTTTCCACCCAATCTCGATACAGACTACCACCCAATGTTGCCCTTTGCCGTTTTACAGTGTGAAGTGTACTGATGCTTCAGTGGCGTGAGAATGGGAAACAAAACTAACTAACCCCCCCCCCCCCACCCCCACCTCACCCCCAACCCAACCCCCACCCCACCCCCATCCCCACCCCCCACCCCACTCCACCCCCAGGCTCTATCTGGAATAATTATTGGCAGCACCTTCTGAACTTGTTAGTAGATGTTTATATTATTCACTTTGTTGTCGATGTTGTAGTTGATGCTGTTTTAGTGCTGTACAGAGTTGGTGTTGGTGATTATGATAATGATGGTGATTTTTTTGTTGTTACTTGCTTTTGCTGTTAGTACTGCTGTGGCTGTTTCTTTGTTTTTCTTTCTTTTTTTTTCGTGGCGTAGTATTGGTATTTGGGGACAGGGTAGTTCAGTGGTCAGAGCACTCGCTTTCCCCCAGCTAAGGTTAAGCAGCATCGAGCGTGGTTACCACTTTGGATGGGTGACCGTTTGCGCGTCTTGGCTTCAGTACAGTCTCCCTAGTTCACCCAGCTGTAAATGGGCACCTGCCTCTTTAGGGTCAGGGAAGGTAAATCAGCGAGGGAGAGGAGATGGGCGCCGCCCTCAATATTCTGGCCCCTAGAGAAGTTGAGGTCTCTGACGCCTCGCTCCCTTACGACCGCATAGGTTATGGGACACCTTTACCTTTACCTTAGGATTTGTTCTGGTTGATAATGCTCAAGTATAAAATGGTAATTTATTGTGAGTTCTATAATTTTTGAAAGACGGGTAGAATCAGTTTTTTTTATATCTTTGCTTTTTGAGCAATATGAATGTTGTGGTTGCTGTTGATGTTGTTGCTGTTGTTGTTCTTGTTGTTGTTGCACGTTCCCTAAGCTTAACACTCTGAGGGCTACCCAGAATATGCACACTGTTTCACTCATCCCACCTGGAAATCATTGAGAGACTGGAAGTAGGTACTTGGATGAGAAGTTTGCGCGCGTGACTGTTTTCAAGTACTTTGCCACATAGGTAGAGATACTCCGACTTCAGAGGATATTTATCTCCTTGAAAGTGCAGGTTGTTATGGCCTAAAAGGTAAGGGCCGGCCTTTCTAAAACCCCAAAAGCCCGGGGTCGGAAGTGTGGGTTTTTTCAAAACCCGTTTGGCCCCGAAATTTTTCCCTTTTTCCATTAATCATGGGGGTTTGGGCTGGGGGCTAGTCAAACGGAAGAGACAAAATAAACCTAGGCCCCGGTGTTAAATTTAATTATTTACGCACGAAAAAAAACCCCAAACGGCAACAAGATTTTTCCTGGCAAACTTTTTGGGAAAAAACCCCACTCTGGAAAGGGAAAAAAAAATACGTGCAGACAGGAAAAAAAAAAAAAAAGGGGGGTGGCGCTGCTCTTTTGGGGGACGTGCTCCCCCGGGGGGAGAGAAAACCCGAATTTTACGCAGAGAAATCTGCCTGACTTAAAGGGGTTTTAAATCAATAAAAAAAAAAATAAATAAAATAAAATAATAGTTGTAAATGGCTAAAAGGCAATCTCAACAAAAAACATTTTACAAAAAATTAAACCGGCGTATTTTTTGATTTTGCCCACATTAGTTTGACATAAATTGATTTACAATTTTTTTTTTTTGGGCCCAAACATTTTTTTTGTTGTTGTTATTGGGCTTTTTCCCAGCTTAACTCTCGGGGGGGTTTTGGGGGGTGGGGGGTTTAAATCAAAAATTTTTTAATCTGACTCTCGGACTCTGAATCACGTGAGATAAAAATCGAAATAAAAGGAATTTTGCGTTTTAAAAACTGGGGGGTTGGTTTTTTTTTTTTTTTAATTTCCCTCGCCAAAAAAGGCAACCTACTCCGCCTTCAGATCATTTTTCCCTCCTTTTTATTTTAAAAGGCAGGTAGTTGTGTTAAGGGTTGGGGGGGGGTTTTTGAAGACAACCTCAACATATTTTTTTTACACCATAAAACCCTGTTAATGCGGGCCCTTTTGGAAAACTTGGGGAAACATCAATTTTTTTAACAAGTTGTTTGGCCCTGGACATTCAGTGCAAAATTTCCCTTTTGTTGTCCCAAAACGTCTGTATGCCGATGACCCAAGAACAACCGTTACCATGTTTCCTAATTTTGATGGGGCAGTTGCTGTTTTTTGTTGCATTTATTTTTTTGTGGTTTTGGTTTGGGTGCTATGATGTTTGGAAATTGAGCACATCCCGCATAAACGGGTAGGGGGGTTTAATCAGAAAATATCCACTCAAACCCTCGCACTTTTTCATTTTAAAGACGCCCGTAAAAGTACACACTAAATAAAAAAAAAATCGCTTTATATATATATATAAAATAAAATATATAAATATATATATTTATAATTTTCCATAATAGGGACTCTTTTTTAGCCCCTTGTTTTTGAAAACCCAAAAATCCAACTTCAAAGACTGTACCCCATCCCTCCTAAAAATTTTATATTTCCCACGAGTTTCTTTTTTTAAACAAACGTTTTTCACGATTAAAGCAACCCCTTACATAAAACACGACATCGTTATTTTTTTTTATTTACGCGGGGGGGGTTTTTGGGACCAGCCTTTGGAATGTAAATCAGGGGAAAGATTTTAACGAATTCTGTATAACAAAAATAACAAAAACCAAAAGAAGAGGTTTCAGATGGTGGCCCAAAAGTTCGTTTCTTTTTCCCCAAACAAAAAAAACAGGCCCCGATTTTTTCCTGAAAACGCTGCCGCCAAATTTTTTTTCCGAGTGAGAAAATGAGAGCTAATGTTTAAAACGCTTGAAATTTATGGGGAAATTTTTTTTTTTATAAAAGAAAAAACAAAAAAAACAAAACTCCCATTTGAACAAAAGGATACCGGTTTAAAAAAAGAGGCAAGAAGAAAAAGAGAGAGAGAGAGAAGGAGAGAGAAGAGAGGAGAGAGAGATGGAGAGAGGGGGGGAGAGAGAGAAGGGGAGGGGAGAGAAAGGGGGGAAAAGAGGGAAGAGAGAAGGGGAGAGAGAGAAGGGGGAAGAGGAAAAAGAGAGAGGGGAGGGGGAGGGGGAGATTGAGGGAGAGAGAGAAGGGGGAGAAGAGAAGAAAAAAGAGGGGAAAAGGGGAGAGATAGAAAGGAAGAGAGGAGAATTTGAGGACGGGTACATAGACAGAGACAGGTAAAAAAAAGAGAAAAGAGACAGGTAATAGACAGAGACAGGGCACACAGAGAAAAAAACGAGAGGGGAAAAACAGAGAATAGGGAGAGATAGAGACGAAAAGACCAGACAGAAAAAAGGGAGGCAGAAAGAAACAGAAAGACAGAGAGAAAGCAGACGACAGGGTTTTCTACCCGTCCCTTTTTTTTGTCTTTTTCTGTTTAATTTACGCTTTTCCCCCTCTGGGCTGTCCTGTCTCTTTTCTTGACCCCTTGTCCCCGGAAAGTGTTTTTGTTGCCCGTGGTTTTTTTGGTTTTGGCCCGTCCCGTGTCTTGCTGTTGTCTGTCTGTCTTTTTGTCTGTCGCCTGCCTGTCTTTTCTTTTTTCTCTCTTTCCCCTTTTCTTCCCCCTCTGTTTGTCTGTCTCCCCTCTCTCTTTTCTCTCTCTTCCTCTCTCCCCCTCTCTCTCTCTCTCTCCCCCCATTTCTTAAACCTCTCTCTCTTCTCCTTCGTCCCTTTAAACCCCTTTTCCCCCCTCCTCTCTTCTTTTTTTCACCACCCCCCTTTTAATTTTTTTGTTTTTATTCTTTTTTCCCTTTTTTTTTTTTTTTTGCTTCCATTTCTCTTAAAACCCCCAAACCCCCGTTTTTATCCATTTTTATTGCCCTTGGGGATCTTAAGCACCAAAAAAAGAACAAACAAAACAAAACATGCCCCAAAATCTTACATTAAAAAAAGAAAATAAATGTATATTTTTTTTAAAAAGAAAAATCTTAAAAACCCCAAATTTGGGGGTTTGTGTAAAATACAAGAAAGAAAAAATGCAACGATTGTTAAAAGTCTTCCCCAGCAAATGAGTTTTTTTGTTGTGTGTGGGGTGTGAGTGTGTGTGTTTTTTTGTGAGGTGTGTGGGTGGGTGTGGGTGTTTGGTTTTTGTGGTGGGGGGTGTTTTTGGGGTGGTGTGTAGTTTAGTTGGTTTTTTTCAGTTTAAAAAAAATTCTTCCACCAAAAAATGATATTAGTTGTGTGGTGGTTTTGTGTGTGTGTGTGGGGTGGTTTGTTGTTGTGTGTGTGTGTGTGTGAGGTGGGGTGTGGGGGTGTGGGTGTGTGGGGGGGGGGGGGGGTGGGGTGTGTGTGCCCTGCCTGTTGTGTGGTGTGGGGTATTTGAGTATGTATAACCCTCTTTTGTGATGGTGTGCATATATGAGTTTTGTGTAAAAAAACGGCTTTTGGGGCGTTTTTTTTTGGGTGAAAGAAAGGGGTGGTGTGAGCAAAAAAGTAAAAGGGGTTTGGGGCGTGATTTGAGAGGTGTTTATGTTTAAAAAAATATAAATATATATATTTTAAAATTTATATTTTATATTATTTTTTATATAAATAAATATATTTAAAAATATATATATTTTTAAAAAATGTTTTGGTAAAAAAATCAGAAAAAAAAATTTTGTTTTTGAAAGTGTGTTCCCGTTTTGTGTTTGTGCGGGGTATATGTGCTTGAGTGCAAAGGGGTGCTGCCTGTATGTGTAAAGTGTGTGTTTGTGTGTGTATGCATTTTGGGTGCGTTTCGTGGTTGCTTTCGAAATTTGAGTGTGGGTTTTTTGTGTGTGTGTTGTGTGTGTGGGGTGTGGTGTGTTTGTGTGGTGGGGTGTGTGTGTGTGTGTTGTGTGTGTGTGTGTGGTGTGTGTGTGTGTGCGGTGAAATGCATTTTTGCTTTATTTTTAAAAACTGGAAGGGTTTTTCAATACGCCTTTAATTTTAAAACTTTTCAATCTTGTTTTTTTATGGTAAAAAAACTGTCATTAAAAAAAGTTTAATTTGGTTAAAAAGAAAAAAAGAATTTCCCCAACACCTTTACCCAAAAACCCTTTAAAACATTCCCTTTTATGGAAACAGCATAATCCCAAAAATAAAAAAAAAAACGCAAGAGAAAAAAAAAAAAAAAAAAAAACAGGAAAACAACAAAAAAACCATTTAAAACCCAAACCCACCTAAACAACTAACAAAAACCGGGCAAAAAACCCAAAAAACCAAAACCCAAATCCCCCCCAAAAACCAAACTAAAAAAAAAAAAAAAACCCCCCCCCAATCCTTAACCACTAAATTTAACCCAAACCATTTGGATGAGAAAATAAAAACCGAGGACCCCGGGCGAAAAGCAAAACCCGAACAAAAACCCTTTCGCCCCAAAGTTTTAAAAATTTTTTATTTTTTTTTCCCCTTTTTTTTTAAGAGTAGGCCATTTTTGGGGCCATGGGGAAAAGTGAAAAATTTTACAAAACCCCCCATACACACGGGGGGGTTGAATGAAAAAAAAAAAGAAGGTGCTTATTCCATTATCCTAGATATAAAAAAATAAAATTAAAAAAAAAAAAAATTTTTAAAAAAAAGCACCCCCGACCACCCCTTCCCGGTTTTTAATGAATGGGGAAAAAAAAAAAAAAAGGTTCAGGTTTAAATTTTTTTGGGAAAATTTAACCCACCACCACTCACCCAAAAACCCGGGGCATGTTCAAAGAAAAATAATTTAATACACCCTTTTTTTAAAGGGGAATTTTTAAAGGGGGGGGAGGGGGGGAGGCGGGGTAATTTTAAAAGGGTAAATAATTTAAGAAAAATGAATAAAAATTTTTAGGAGGGAAAAAAAAATAATTATTGAGAAAAAAGGAAAATGGAAAATATTGAAATAAAAAATATAAATTAAAGGGGAAATTTAAACGATTAAGTAAAATTTAAAAAAAAATTAGTGAAGGAATTGGGGCCCCCGAACAGCCCAGAAAAAAACCCCAATTTGAATTATTATCCAACGGTTTTTTGCTTTTTTTCCCTTCGCCCGGGCCCGGGGCCGCCCCCTTTTTCCCTTTTGGGGTTTTTTGGACCCAACCCCCCCCAAAAACCCTTTTCTTTCTTTTTTTTTTTTAGTCTTTGTTTTCTTTCTTTTTTGCCTTTTTTTTCTTTTTTTTTCCCTTTTTTTTTTTTTTCCCTTTTTTTCTTTTTTTTTTTTTTTCTTTTTTTTTTTTTTCCCTTTTTTTTTTCCCCTTTCTTTTTTTTAAATTTGTTTGGTCTTTTTTCTTTCTTTTTTCTTTTTTCTTTTTCTTGCCTTCATTTTTCCCTTTCCCTTCTTTTTTTTTTCTTCTTTTCTTTATTTTCTTTCTTTTTTCTTTTTTTTCTTTTTTTTATTTTTTTTTTTCTTTCTTTCCTTTTTTTTCTTTCTTTTTCTTCTTTTTTTCCCCCTGTCTTCCCCTTTTTCTTTTTGTCCCCTCCTTTCTTTTCTTTCTGGGCTTTCCCGTCCCGTGTTTTGTCTTTTTTCCCTTTTTGGGTTTTATGTTTTTTTTCATTTTTTTCCTTTTTTCAAAATTTTTTATTTTTTCGGCTTCCTTTCTTCTTCCCCTTTCCCCTTTTCAAAATCTTTTTTTCCCCCCTTCTCTCCCTTCTTTGTCTGTTACCCCCCCTTTTCATTTTTTTTGTCAAAAAAGGGGGCTTTTGGCGGACTTTAAAACCTCTTCTCCTTTTCCCTTCCCTTCTTTTCCTTTTTTTCCTTTCCCTTTCCCCTTCCCCCCCAGCCAAAACCCCATTTTTAAAAAAAAAACCCAAGGGAAAAAGGGATTGGGTTTTCTTTGAAACCCCGCCAAAAAAACCCGAACGAAATTTTTTTTAAAATTTCCAAAAATTTTTTTTCAATTAAAGCAAAAAGTTTTAAAAAAAACCAAAAACCCCAAAAAGAAAAAAAAAACAAATAAAAACCAGGCAAAAAAATGGGATTGGTTTTCTTTATACCGTTCCTGCCAAACACCCGATCTTTAGAATTTGTGTTTTTTACATCATCGTCCATTTTTCTTTAAGATCAAAGACAATGTTATGGAATTGTCGGCACCACACAGACGTATTAAAAAACAATGGTGCAAGACACAGTGTTCAAAGGAGTGTTGATGCGCATTTTTTTTTACTTCAGAGAGAAAGGTGTGTGTGTGTATGTGTTTGTGTGTGTGTGTGTGAGTGTGAGTGTGTGTGTGTGAGTGTGTGTGTGTGTGTGAGTGTGTGTGTGTGGATGTGTGTATGTGTGTGTGAGTGTGTGTGAATGTGTGTGTGTGTGTGTGTGAGTATGTGAGTGTGTGAGTGTGTGTGTGTGTGAGTGTGTGTGTGTGAGTGTGTGATTCGATTTTACGTCTGTTGACTCAAAGTTATATTACACACACGCACACACACACAAACATGAACACATGCACGCACGCACACACACACACACACACGCACACGCACGCACACGCACTTGCAGAGGGACAAAGACGGAACTCAAAGCCACAAAACCTCATCGAAATCCCCTTAGTTATTATGTCATTTTCTGTTTGATGTCTTTGACGGATGACCACACACACAGACACACACAACACACACACTACACACACACACCCCTACACACACACTACACCCTACACACACTACACACACACTTACACACACACACCCTACAACACACACGCACACTACACACACACCCTACACACACACTACATCCAAACACACACACCCCCTACACACACACACACACACGCACACACTACACACACCACACACTACACACACACTCTACCACACACACACACACACTACACACATATCACTACACACAAACAAAACCCACACACACACCCTACACACAACACACACATACACACACACACACACAACACACACACTACACACTACACAAACACACACACACACACACACACACACACACACACACCCTACAAGATACATCCACAGCCTAAACCTCTCTTTGAAAGTACAGAAAATCGAATGGCATGAACTTGATTCCCAGATCTATGGAAAAAAAGGAAACCTGATAACACTAAACGATTGATGATGATGATGATGATGATAATACTGGCGATCAAAGCCCCAGAATCCTCCTGAAGGTGACGTGAGCGTGTGGCTTTGTTGTTGGTCTGGGCAGTTATATATTTATCATCGATCCAACATGTATGGCTGGGTTTTTCTTTCGGGGGGCAGGATTCTTTGTGCGTACAGCAATTTCAGCAGCGTGTTCTTAGTATGTATGTATAGTTACGACATCTTTTGTATGCAGGAAAGTTGTATTCCAATTCATTGCAACGAAAAAAAACCCCAAACCACACAACCAAACTTTCAAAAAATTTTTAAAAAAGGACCCCTTTTCCCCCTTCACCAAAAAAAACCCCAAACACCAAAAACCCAAACCTCAAACAAAAAAACCACCCCCCCCCCACCACACCTACCCACCACCAAAAACCCCAAAACCGAAACCCCCGTCCCCAAAAAAAACCCTCCCCACCCCCCCCCCCACCACAACCCCCACGCCGCACACAAACCCGCCGCCACACCCCCCCCCCCCACCAACACACCCCACAAAAACCGGGCGCGCGAAACCAAAGAAAGGAAAACCCACACAAAAAAATTTCCCAAAAAAAGCCCACAAAAATTTTCCGGGCGCTTTTTAAAAAATTGCAAACCCCTTTATGTATTTTCACCCGGAAAAGGTTTTCCCAACCAAAAATCGCCTTTTAAGGGGGAAAATTTCCCCTTTTTCTTTTGGGGGTGGTTTTATAACCCCCTAAAAACCTGGTTTTTATTACCCTTAATCCGGAAAGGCCTGTCAGCAAAAAAGTTTTGGGGAGTAAGGAGAAATTCCCACGTGGGGATCCCTTATACAAAGAAACGACCCCGAAAAAGGAAAAAATCAAAAGCTGTGGGCCCCCAAAAGAACCGCTTGGGCACCAAAAGAAAAAAATTTTTGGGGCAAAAAAAAAAACCCCCAAAAACTTTTAAAAAAAAAAAAAAAAAAAAAAAAAAAAAAAAAAAAAAAAAAAAAAACCCCCAATTTTTGCAGGAAAAATCGAAGGAAAAGAGAAAAGGGGGCCGGCCAAAAGAAATCAGGGATGACAACACCCAAAGACTGGACTCCCAAAACCCCCTGCAACCCCTTTTAAAACTAGCCACACGGGTCGTAAAGCATGGAAACAGATCTCTGTTGCGTCTTCTCTCTTTCCCCCTACGCCCTTTTGGGGGAAGGGGACTGGTGATGGGGGTTTACCCCACCAACAAACCCAAACCCATCACGGGAAATTACCGGCCTGTTTTTTTTTTTTCTGTGAAAGAAAGATCACAAACTACAAAAAGTAATAGCAGCACTTTTCCAGCGCAAGTCGCAGACAGCAAAGTAAAAGTAAAAGGGAAAAGGGCCAAAACTTTTTTTTTTCAATGGTAAAATTGAATAAAAATGCTTTTGTTTTTTTTAAATAAAGGGCCATCAAATCAAAAAAAAAAAAAAAAGCGAGAAAAAAAATGAATGCAGACATAGAATAAAAAACCTAATTTTAGGAAAACATAAAAACCCAAACAAAAAAAACCCATAACAATGCATATGGGAAATTAAAACAAAACAAAAACAAAAAAAATATTAGACTATACAATTCAAACAATTAAAAAATCTTAAAAAAAATTATCCGTCATAAAAACCAAACAAACAAGAAACAAAAAAAAACCAAAAACCAAAAAAAAAAAGAAACAAAACAAATAAAAATTTAAAAAACCCACACCAACTGTTTCCCCTTCCCCCCCCCCCCCCTCACACCCCACATATACACAAAAAACCTTAAAACCATAAAAACCCAACGGGAAAAAAACAACAAAAAAAAAGATAATCAACAAGAAAAACCACAAAAAGGGAAATAAACAATAAAACAAACACAAATATACATACACACAAAAAACACGACAAAACTAACAAGGGACAAGAATAAAACCCAAAGGGCAAATGAAGAACAAAAATAAACTAACAACAACGAAAAAAAGAGCCCAAAAAATATCCCCCCCCCCCTCCCCAAAAAAACCCCCTAAACACAAAACAAAAAAAAGGCAAAATAAACCAAACCCCCACCCCCCCCAAAACCCCAACAATAAAAAAAAACAACCAAATGGATATAAACAGGGGAAACTGATTATAAATTTAAACATTTTACATACACAAAACATCCTCACCCATACCCCCTTCACCACATAATATACTCATATATAAGGGAAAAAAAGAATAACCAACAGCCATTGGGTTCAGACAAAGAATTTTAAAAAAAGCATCCTTCCCCCCCCCTTTCCCCCCGGGGCATATAAAACCCCATTAAAGTGCTTTTTTGGTTTTAGCAAAACAACGTTAACCCCTTTGATCAAAAAATAAAAATTTAGGCCCAAATTTAAACCCCCCCAGCATTTCTAAAAGTCAAACAAAACAATTTACTCCCTCTAGTAAATTTAAAAAAAAAACAAAAAACTAAAAAATACAAATTTAAAAAAGGAATTGAAAAATAAAAAAAAAGGGAAAATCCAAAAAAGAAAAAAAAAAAAAAAAGAACCAAAAAAAAAGAAAAAAAAAAAAAACCAAAAAAAACCCCAACACACAAAAAAAAGAAAACCAATTTAATGTGGTTAAAACAAAAAACCCAAAAAAAAGGCCAAATCATAGAAATAAAAAAACCCAAAAAAGAAAATTACAAAAAACGGCATACACACTTTAACCACCCAAAACCACACAAAAAACCCTTTTTAAAACCGATTTTTTTTAAACGGGGCTTTTGGGTTATTCCCCTATTTCCCCCAAATAAAGGGGGTAAATTTTACAATTTTTTAATTTTTTTTGGGAAATGAAAAATTTTTGGGGCTATTTTTTTAAATTTAAAGTAAAATTGAACATTTTTAAAAACTTTTTCTTAAAAAATTTTTATAAAAAATCGGTTTTTTTAAAATTTTTTTTCTTTAAAAATCTTTTAGGGGGGTTTTTTTTTAATTAAATTTTGCCCTTTTTTAAAAAACATTTTAAATTTTAATTTAATTTCCGGTTCCCCTGCCCCAAAACCCAAATAAGTTAAAATTTTTATGGTTGGGAAATGTTAGCAAAAAAAGGGTTTGGTTTTTATTTTTGGGGTTTTTTTTTTTTAAATTTTGGGGACCTTTGGGGGGGGCTTTATTAACATTTTTGCATTAAACAATTTTTGTAAAAAGGTTTCAAAATTAAATTTTTTGTTAATCCTCTTTTCAAACTTTTTTAAAAAAATAAAACCATTTTCTTTTTTTTGCTTTTTCCGTCCTTTGCCATTAGGGACCCCCCAAATTTTTTTTTGGCCCTTTAAAGGAAATTTGGTTTTTTTGACCCAAAAAAATTTTCCAAATGTTTTTGAAAGGTTTTTTTGGGTTTAATTTGGAAACCCGGAAACAACGACCAAAAAATGGTATCCCCTTACAAATTTTAAATAATTTTTTTAAGAGAATTTCTAACACCGTTTATAACCGTTTTTTTCCCTTTTTATTTTTGCCCTTTATTTTGGGTTAAAACTAAACCCTTTTTTTTATTGTGGAATTTAAACAAAGGGGTTTAAAAAGTTTTTTTAATAAAAATTAAAAATTTATTGGGTTTTATTAATTTCGGGTCCCCAAATTACTCAAAGAAAAATTAGCCAAAAAAACATTTCACAGTTACAAATTTTTTTTAAAAAAGGGTAAATCATTTACATAGACTGAAAACAAGAGTTGTCCCAAAATGACCTTTTTGGTACCCCCCAAGTCTAAAGGGGGGGGATTCGAGCTTGGGGAATTTACAGAAAACAAGCTGCGCCAAATTTGGCAGAAAATTTTTTGCAGTTGGATAAATTCAGGGGGCAGTTTTTTTACAATTTTTAATTTACGCAAAACAAAGAATTTGGTTTATACATCAAAAGCTTTTTCAAAATCAACAAAAAGAGGCCATAAAAATTATTGTCAAAATTTTATTGTGTAGGGGACTGCAGGAGCTATTAGACATGTGACAGGAATAGTTTTTAAAGAAAACCCCATTTATCCCGTCAATAATTTGGGTTTTTTTTTAAAATAAGATTTTTGGGGGTTTTTAAAGTGTTTTTCAATGGGTTTAATAGACAGAGAGAATTGAAATTGGGGCCCGAATTTGAAGGAGAAAAGCATCACCTGATTATGAACAGGTAAAAACTTTTGCCTTTTTTAAAATTGAAGGAAAACCCCTTTTTTCAATACACAATTTTTAAAAAGAAAATGTCAGTTTCAAACAATAACCGAATAGCGAGTTTTAAATCCGACACTAAAATTGTTTAATCACGTGTTCTAAATTTGGTTTTCATTTTTTATGCTTTTTAATAAAATCAAAGGTTTTTCATTTTGGGTGGAAAATTAAATGGGAAAATAAAAATTTTTGATTATTTTATTTTGTAGGGTTTGAAGGGGCGGGGAACCCCAGGTTTGGAGCACGCCCCCGTTTTTTCCCCCCAGCCAAATTTTAAACAGCGTCGAAACGCGGTTACCAGTTTTGGGTGGGTACCGTTTCGGGGCCTTGGCTTTTAGTACAGTTCCCCCCCTTCACCCGCCCGAAAAAGGGTAACCTGCCCCCCTTTTGGGGCAGGAAAAAGCACGAGGGAGAGGAGATGGGCGCCCCCCCTCAATAAGCTGGCCCTACAAAAGTGAGGTCTCGCGCCTTTCCCCCCCCCAACGACCAAATTGGTTTTGGAAAGCCCCTTTTAACCTTTTTTCCTTAGGTAATGAAGATCATTTTCGCTTGACCTGTCACATGGTTTTAACCCTTTTTTTTTCTACATTTTAAAAATGGCTGTTTTAATTCAACAGTTGATATTTCCTTTAAAGAACTGTTGTTTTTTTAAACATTTATTACATAATTTTATTGGCTTTCCAAAACGGAGAGTCACTATGGGAATTAAAAAACTGGTTTAAAATAATTTAAAGTTTGATCACGTTTTTAAAGGAATTCACTTTTTCTTTTTGTCCTAAAATTTTTTCATGTGTTCTGGGGTTTTCCCTTTGGGTTTTTTTAAATTTATCTCAGATTCTTTGTCTTTTTTTATCCATGATTTTGGGTTTTTTTCCTTTAACCCCTTTTTTTTTAAAAAAGGGGGGGATGTTTTCATAAACTAAGATTTAAAAATTTTTTAAACCCCAAAAATTTCCGCGTTCCTTTGGGGGCTCTGATTTGGTAACATCGTGAAAAAGGGGATTTTATCAGGTCCCCAAAGAAAATTTTCCTCACAGAAGTGTTTGAAAACGTCCCGGGAATATTTTAAATTTTAAAGCCCCAAATTTAAATTTTTAAAGGGGACGCTTAAACCAATACAGCAACGGGTTAGATCGCTGCATCCACATACGGAGCACATCCTTTAGCTATGTGCTGGGTTTTTCGTTAGGTAAATATGAACAAATTTAAAATTTCGGGGTTATCTGTTTAACGTGTGGGTTTTTCTATTTTGGGTTTTTCCCCGACCAACTTTATATGTTTTGAAAACCCCTTTTGGGTTTTGTTTTTTTTAAGTCAAATTTTTAAAAACTCCAAAAATATTTCACATTTAAAATTTCAACTTCCTCCATTAAATTGGGGAAACAAAAAAAAACCCAAAAAAATGGTTTTTTTGGGCGGATTTTTGTATATAATCCAAACAAAAATGGGCAAATGTGCTTTTTAATTTTTTATTTCTACCCCAAAACGATTCGAAAATCAACACATCAAAAATTTTATAGGCCCCTTTTTTAGCAAATGAAGAAGGGGAAATATTTAATAAGCCTGTAATTTTTGGTTTGTAGGGATTTAGGCGAAATATTTGGTATCCTGGAATGTGCATGTCTGCATCAGTTATATTTGAAGAAAGGCGGGATTAAGCAAAGCAGCATAGGCAACAATAACAGCAAGAAGAACACTTCTCAGAAACAAGGACACACAAACACACGGACAAACGGACAGACCCAACAAAACACAATAAGACAGAGAGGAAACATTGAATGACAGACAGAAAGACAGACAGAGACAGACAGAGAGAGAGAGAGAGAGAGAGAGAGAGAGAGAGAGAGAGAGAGAGAGAGAGAGAGAGAGAGAGAGAGAGAGAGAGAGAGAGAGAGAGAGAGGCAGACATAGACATAGACATAGACAGACAAGACGGACAGGCGGACAGACAAACAGCCAGAGAGAAACAGAATAATGACCACATTGAACACTGAAAATATATTTTGGAGAGAGAGAGAGAGAGAGAGAGAGAGAGAGAGAGAGAGAGAGAGAGAGACAGACAGACAGACAGACAGACAGACAGACAGACAGATAGACAGAGACAGAGACATAGAGACAGACAGACAGATAGACAGAGACAGAGACAAACAGTCAGGCAGGCAAAATAGACAGAGATAGAGAAAAAGAATAATGTATACACTGAACACTGAAAAGTATATTTTGGAGAGAGTGAAACAGACAGACAGAGAGACAGAGACACAGAGAAAAACAGAGAGAGACAGACATACAGAAAAAAGAGAAAGACAGACAGACATATATGCAGACAAACAGACAGACAGACAGATAGACAGACAGACAGACAAATAGACAGACAAACAGATAGATAGACACACAGACAGATATCGTATAGTGGTCACTTCATTTGAAGCACACACACACACCCTCCCCTGCACCCCCCCCCCCCCCCCCCCCCCCCCGTCCATTCTGCCCCCGTTCCCTTCCAGAAGAAAAACACAAGAACAAAATAATAAAAAAATGATGGCACAGAGAATGCCAATGCTTTCAATGCCAGCAGGTTAGCACAATAATGCTACATAATAATTCATGATGATGGCAATAGGCAACTATTCTTCTCTCCAATGTTATTTCTTGTCTTTCTTTCTTTCTTTTTTATATCTAACGTTTTTGTACTGGCCTCCATTTTTGCTACTCCTACTGTGCTCTGAATGCACAATCAGTTAAAACATAGATTCATCTTGTTTGGACACCCACATCCACATAAAGAGAGAGAGAGAGAGAGAAGAGAGAGAGAGAAGAGAGAGAGAGAGAGAGGGGAAGGACAAGAGACAGAAAGAGACAGAGAGAAACAGAGCTAGAGAAACAGAGAGTCTGTCAGACAGAGAACAATGAACAATGAACACATTTTATTTATAGAGGGTTATAGAATAAGCATAACCAAAGCTTTTTTTTTTTTTACATCCAGCCCTCTGCGAAAATAAAAACAACAAAAGAAAACGAAAGTAATTAACGTGCAATACATAACATGAAGAATGATATAAAGAAAGAAAAAATACGTGTATAGACAGAGAGACAGAGACAGAGATAGAGAGACAGACAGAGACAGAAAAAACATTTAGAAAGACAGACAGATAAACAGACAGACAGATAGATATCGTATGAGGCTACTTCCATTTTAAGCACTACTTACCCCCCTCCCTCCTTCCCTCCCTCCCCCACCTGTTCCCTTCAACAACAAAAAAGAGAGATAAAAAAAAGGAAAGAAAAGAGACTCAGATAACGGCCATGCTTTTCAGTGCCAGCAAGTTAGCACAGATGCTATGTAATAATTCATGATAATGGCAATGGGGCAACTATCGTTTCTTTCCAATGTGTGATTTCTTTTTTGGTCTTT
>CM054136.1:84447549-84450049 GCA_028751875.1 Rapana venosa | reverse complement strand
AGAAATCATCTTCCCAATCCCCACTGATAATAGATTTTCACTCCTCGACCCTGACCAAAACCCCAACCGCAAACCACCCCCTCCTCCCTCCCCTCCTTCATTACCAAAACGCAAACTGACAAGTAATTCAGTTCCCAGAAGGCCTATGTTTGTTTTTTTTGTGGGTTTTTTTATGGGTTTTTTTTCATTTGTTTGTTTGTTGTTGTTGTTTTTTCTTGTTTTTTGTTTGTTTATTTGGAAGGGTGTTTTTGTCTGCTTTTTGTTGTTGTTGTTGTCTTTTTTCTTTTCTTTTCTTCTTTTCTTTTTTTTCTTTTTTTTCTTTTTTGTTTGTTTGTTTTTTTTGTTGTTTTTTTTTGGGGGGGGGGGTTTCTGGGGTATGTTTTGTCTTTTGCTCGTCTGGGGTTGTTTGTTTGTTTGTTTGTATGTTTGTTTGTTTTTTCTTCTCCTCTCTTTTTCTTTAAAAAAAAAAGGTTTTTTTTCCTTTGCTTCTTCTGCTTGAAAGTATGAGTACTGAGTGCATTTTTAAATGTGACCCCATGGGCGGGGACTGATTGTAAAAAAGCACATGAATACTTATTCATTATCCTGGAAAAAAAGATTTTGTTTCTATTACTTACAATGTGTAGATGTTCTTTTTATGACTTTATTGGCTTTTCCCCCTCTTTATTATGTGAGTGTATGGGTATTGCACTTATTTTATTACCATGCCATTCAATTTGCATGAGCATAATTAAAAAGTGTTTGTGTTGATCGTGTGCTATGTGAGTATTACATATTTAGTATTATCCCTGAAACACCCCCCCACCCCACCCCCACACACACACGCTCAAACAAACACAAACACACACACACACACACACACTCACTCACTCACTCACTCACTCACTCACCCACTCATATTCTCTTCCTCTACGACTGTATAGTTTTAAATTTCTTCTTGGTTTGTTTCTTGTTTTTATTGTGTGGATGTATGGGTATTAAATTTATTTCATTATCATGACATATAATTTGAAACGAGTATAATCTAAAATGAGTGTTGATGGGATCGCATACTGTTTTGGGAATTATATATTGGATATTATCTCTGAAAAAACCACACACACACACAACTCTCTGTCTCTCTGTCTCTGTCTCTCTCTCTCACCTTTATCGTCCTGCTTATAGTCATAGTATATCCTGATGAAGGATTCATATTTTTATATTTTCAATACTTTATTGGACTTGCCTCTGTACTTAAGTTTTAATGAGTGCCCTATTTCAATATCTTATAATTATGTGTAACAAGTATGTGTACCATTTGACAATGTGTAGATGTTTATCTTTATGACTTATTAAGTTTGGTTGTGTTATTTTTCTTGGCTTTGTTGTTGTTCTTGTTCTTGTTGTTTGTCTGTTTTTCTCTTTTTTATCATCTTTTATTGGTTTGTTTTTTTCTTCTCTTTTGTTTGTCTGTTTTTTTTGGTTAGGGTTTTTTGGGGGGTGGGGGTAGGGGTGGGGTATTTTTAGGATTTCTTTTAATTGCTTGCTTTGGGGGGGGGAGGGTTTTGGGGGGGAGCTGTTTTGAAAAGGGTTATTTCCCCTTGTTTTTATTGTGAGACTGTATAAGTATTGGGTTATTATTATTAAGATGTATCCCTAACGGGCGGGGACTGGATGTAAAAAAGCACATGTGTGCTTATTCATTATCCTCGAAATAAAAGAATTTGTCATTGTCATTGTCTCTCTCTTTCGTGTTACTTCCCTTTGGTATTGGGAGGTTTATAAAATAATATAATTATCTCTCTCTTCCACCCACTCTCTGTCTCTCCGACCTGCCCCCACCACCACCACCCTCTCTCTCTCTCTCCCTCCCTCTCTTTCTCTCTCTCCACCCAGTCTCTCTCCCAATCCACTCTCTCCCTCTCTCTCTTCTCCCTCTCTCTCTCTCTTCCCTCCCTCTCTCCCCCTCTCTTTCTCTATCTCCACCCCCATCTCTCTCTCCCAATCCACTTTCCTTCTTCTCCCCCCCTCATCTCTTCCCACCCGTCTCTCCTCCCCCTCACCCCCTCTCTCTCTCTCTCCATCCACTCTCTCCATCTCCCCCTTCCCTCTCTCCTTCTCCCCCCTCCCTCCCCCCCCCCTCTCACCTCCTCTCTCCCTCTCTCTCTCCCTCCATCCCCCTCTCCCCTCTCTCTCTCTCTCCCTCTCTCTCTCTCTCCCTCTCTCTCTCCTCCATCCCCCTCTCCCCTCTCTCTCTTCTCTCCCTCTCTCTCTCTCTCCTCTCTCTCTCCCTCCATCCCCCTCTCCCCCCCCTCCTCTCTCTCTCTCTCGCTACTCTTCACCCTCCTGCTTAACCCCCTTTCCCCCCACGCTGTGGTCAGGTCACTGCCTTTCTGGTCACTGCTTGCAGTCCGCTGCCCACCTCTCTCCCACCACCCACCCCCCCACCTCCCATCTGTTCTGGGCACTGACCTCTTGTCCCCTGTTTCCACTACCGCTTGATGGATCGGTGCAATGGGTC
>CM054136.1:84430032-84447049 GCA_028751875.1 Rapana venosa | reverse complement strand
TGTTCTGTGGCTTTCATATGGTTTTTTGTTTGGACTGTGCTGTCTTTGCTGTCGTTGGCTGTTTTCTCTATCTGTTTGTGCAAGTGTTTGTTCTCTGTCTGTAAGGTGTCAACTTGTGCTGTGAGGGCATTGATGGTGGAGATGGCTGTGGACAGTTGGCAGTGGAGATGTGTGATAGCAGATACTGTGCTCAAGCTGTAGAGACTGGATGGAAGTTGTTTGTAGGTGTGTGATCTTTTTGGACATGGTTGTGAAGGCAGAGGGAGGAGGTCAGAGACAGGAATAGAAGGGCTAGGGTCAGGGGAGGAGGGGGTGGCTTTAGGTCTGGGTGGAGTGGGGGTGGTAGAATAGAGGGAAGGAGATGGGATTAAAGGGGTTCCTTGGAGAGGGGTGTCAGGGGGGTGGGATAGGGGGGAGGAATGGTCTATATTCACTGAGTCAGCTGGAGGGACAGAGGAGAGCTGGGGTTGCTGTGGAGATGGTTCAGTGGAGATGGCTTTGTCAGAACACTGAGGGGGCAGGCTTGGAGTTGAGGAGGAAGGGAGGATAGGGTTAGGAGATGGCGCAGATGACTGTTTGTCTCCTGGCAACATGGTGGCAGGACTGACTGCACTTAGGGGGATGGCAGTGACAGGCAAAGTGTTGTGTACCTGTAAGCACACAGGGCTCGCTGTAGGTGACGCCGCAGGTGAAGTTATGGCAAATGATGTGCCAGGCAGTGGTAAAAGCACAGGGGAGGAGGGGGGATTGGTGGGGTTCATGTCACTGGCACAGCAATCACACATATGGTTCACTATGTCTTTGAGGATTTCGAATTCCTTATTTAGCCACTCTTGACAAGTGTTTCCTTGTATTAGTATTGTCCCTGTCGTGTGGTACACAGTGATTGTCAACAGTTTTGCCTCGTCAAGGAAGAGTTGTAGAAATGTTTTGAAGAGTTGTGGTGGGAGTGAGGTTGAATATGTGTCTAGATTTTGTATGATTTCTTTAGATTGTGTTAAGTCTTGCCATTTGGTTGTTGCGGTGTCTGACTTGAGAGTGTCGATATATCTGTTGTGTAGTGCAGTTCTCCATGTCGGCAGATGATTGTAAGATGCAATGAATTTTACTTGACGACTGTCTTTAGTGAACTGGATGTTTTCTAATGTAAGTGAGTGTCTTGCACTTATAGATCTGGTTGTTGGTCGCATTGTGGAAGGTGTGATGGATAGATCACATGATTAATGGGGGGGGGGGAGGGGGGGAAAAAAAAAAAGTCACAACGGAGGACAGGTGGAGAGCCTTCCACCAGCCCTCATTAGGAGGGAGGGTTTGATGTGGCCCTCACATAGTTTAGGTACACACACGAACAGATTAATATATCTATATGTAAGCCGTTGTTGGCACTTACATGCTTGGTGGAGACAGCCACTTCACATCATCACCACAACACCACTTGAATTGAGCACTTAAACGTACAGAAAAATATACCACCACAACACCACTTAAATTGAACACTTTAACACACAGAAGAATACACCACTGGTCACTGAAACTCTGGCCGTTCCGCTTGGGCGCACACTGGAGCTCCTCTTGAATGCGTCTTGTCCAGAGGACGTCCGAGAGAGGAGAGAGAAGGAGAGGGACAGACAGACACAGACAGACAGACGTGTAGCCGAGATCTTGTGCACATACTTTACACAAAACAGTCATTCATAAAAAATAACTCTGAACAAAGACCTTGGTCAAGT
The DNA here is from genome assembly GCA_028751875.1 of Rapana venosa. NCBI lineage: Eukaryota > Metazoa > Mollusca > Gastropoda > Neogastropoda > Muricidae > Rapana > Rapana venosa. The sequence continues at coordinate 84,445,319 of CM054136.1, read as the reverse complement.
TTTTGTTTTATATTTTATTTTTCTTGTGGCAGATTTGAAGAACATTACAGATTTGTAGAACATTTAAGATTTGTAGAACATTTAATATTTGTATTATATTTAAGATTTATAATAATAATGTATGGAATTTATATAGAGAGAACATTTCAGATTTATGGAACATTTCATCAGATTTGTATGACATTCCATCAAGGTTTGACGGCCCTGTGTAGAAGTCATTCTGCCGTTCCCTTTCTATCAGCTGCGAGCCGGCTACCCAACCCTAACTCCAGCCTCTCTTTTTTGGCTGAAGGGGGAGGTAGGCTTTCCCCAATGCTCTGACCAGCAGTGACACAATGACAGACCCACTGACTTTTCGTTTGCTTTTGAATTTCTCATACCTTTTGAAAAAAAATTACCAGAATGGTTGTGTTTATTACTAGATTAGGTTTCAAACACAAAAGTGACAAAAAGCCTTTAAGTTCCAGCCGTGTAATCTTTACAGCCAGAAAGCACAGACACCTTGAATGGGTAAGTGCAAAACATCAGCTTGGTATGTTTGAAAAAAGTTCTGCAATCTTTTCTTTTATCAGGAAGAAGCAGTTTGGGTAGTCAAGTGTCAGCGGTGGTGCTACCACTTTGAAAAAACAAAAAACGAAGCTTTTCAGGTTATCCCTCAATTTTTACAGGGGCCGTCAAGAAATACAGGGTAAAATGGAAGCAAGCGATTACAACTAAAATCTTGTGTGTAATCCTCTAATAAAATGAAGGTCATCGAAATCGGGTTGGAAACGTGATTCTCAGTTCATACTTTAGTCAGGCTAGTTGGAATAAAAAAAATCTTGCTCATAGGCAAACCGGAGACAATACCCAATTATCGTTTGAAAATTAAAAAGAAAAAAGGCGTCAGCAGTAAACTGCTTCCTTTGCACTCAGTCCCTTTTAAATGAAGTCCCATCCAAAAGACAAAATTTTTTTTAAAAAAAGAAAAAATTGAGGAATTAAAAAAAAAAAAAAAAGATGTTTCAAAAATAATTCAAAAGTTGTGAATGACAAGAAAAAACTCAAAAAGGGCAGCGCTTTAAATACAAGACAAGCTGTCCACCACCTTTGCTTGCTGAAAGACTTTTTTTTCAGCTTAACACAGTGTTTTAAAGCCCCCACAACAAAAAATACACCCCAAGTGTTTTACAACTGCTAGTAAAAAATTTTACGCCCAAACTACAAAAAAAACCCCGGGACAAAACCCACATTTTAGTGGCAAAACCCCATTTTTCATTTTTGGGTAAAAAGGGCAAAAGCAAAAAGACGGTGAAAAAAAACCCGAAACCTTAACACTGCATTACACAGTGTCTGCTAGAATACATTATTTACCACTTTTGTACACGGGAAAATTTTTTTACTGCAACATGTGAAATGGAAGTTCCATACTTGCAGAAAATTAGCACAAATGGACATAACAGATACAGTACAAAGGTTGGGAACATGCTAGAAACCAGAAATCCATCTACAAATCTTTCACTTTGGTCTTGCCAATACAACCAGATTTTGTTGGGTTTTCTTGTTTTTTGTGAGGCCTCCTACATTCACTCCCACTTATTCTTTTCTCAATATCATCTTTATCCTGTTATTCTTTGTATGAAAACCAAAGATTCTAGGAGAAATGCAGATGGAGCAGTCTATCAATGGCCTGGGAATGCTATGACCTGGGTAATGGGCATGTCCCTGACCTACGGCAAAGCTAAAGGCAAGAACGAAATAAGGTAACAGGACACACCAATACAAGATTTCCGCAATCTTATGCCCATTATAAAATGAAATACCAAATGTTTTCTGGTTCCAGTTTTGTAAAGCAAAGAGGAAAGCTGCTTTTACTAATATAAGAAAATAGGTAAAGATACTCCCATAGCCTATGCGGTCGTTGGGGAGCGAGGTGTCGGAAAACTCGAGCTTCTCTAAGGGCCAGCATCTTAAAGGCTGTGCCCATCTCCTCTCCCACGCTGCTACCTTCCCTGCTCCTAAAGAGGGCAGGCACCCATTTACAACTGGGTGAACTGGGGGACTGTACAGAAGCCGAGACGCACGAACGGTCGTCCTTCCCCACGCTCAACGCTGCTTAACCTAAACTTGGGGAGAGCGAGTGCTCTGACCACTGAGCTATCTGGCTTTTTCTAACGAAATGTTGGTAAATAAACGGTACACGGACCGTTTTCTTTTATAAAAAATACAGCGATATTTTTTGTGCGACGCTTCAATGCTTTACCTCCATCCTTACCAAAATTTCAGCGATTTTTTCCTTTACTATTCGATTTTTAAATCAGCGCATCAAACAGCTGAAAAGTTCTTTTACACAATGGGCACGGAAGATAACGCTGGTGATGACAAACGCCTGTGGTATACCATTCCATAGATGTACATGCAGAACACACACACACACACACACGCACGCACGCACGCACGCACACACACACACACACACACACACACCAACACACACACGGGGCGCGCGCGCGCGCGCACTCTCTCTCTCCCGTTCTCTCTCACTTTTACCTCCCTCTCCTCTCTCCGCATTCTCTTTCTCTCCCTCTCCCCTCTCGCTCTCCCTTCCTCTTGCTCTCCCTCTTGCTCTCCCTCTCCGCTCTGTCTCTCTCTCCCCCATTTGCTCTCTCCCTCTCTCCTTCCCCGCTTTCCACCTTGCGCGCTCTCGCTCTCTCTCTCTCTCTCTCTCTCTCTCTTCTTTTCTCTCTCTCTCTCTCTCTCTCTCTTGCTCGCTCGCTCGCTCGCTCGCTCGCTTCCTCTCTCCTCCCTGCTCTCTTTCTCCTCCCCCCCTCTCTCTCTCTAAGGGGGAGGGATAGCCTGGTTGGTTAGAGAGTTGCGCATCATGCTCGTGATCTGCTGACCCGGGTTCGAGTCTTGTTCAAGCGGAAATTTTCTCTCGCCTTAACATCAGTGCCAACTCCACTCCTCCAAAAAGTTCTTCGGATGCGACTATAAACTGAAGTCCCGTGTGCGAAAGGCACACAGAACATCTTACTCTAAAAACCCACCCCTCTCCTCCCACAAACCGCGCAAAAAAAAAAAAGATTGAGCCATTGTATCAACTTACAACCATTTTGTCTTCCTGCCATGTGTGTCCACATGTGGGGGCCAGGGTTAGGGTTGAGGTTAGCCAAGTGCCAGTGTTAGTCAACAAGCATGCAAGGGTTGTCTGTCAGCTGGTCAGTCTGAGGGACATGTGGACACAACTAGCTCTTAGACAAACGGGTGTGTAGCTGTAGACACAACAGTACATAGCTGGTAAAAGCATGGAACTATGAATCAAAATCACCAGTCCTGTGAACAGGTAAGGCTGTGCACTGGACATCGGTATCTGCAAATATATCAGGTGTGCTATCTTTTTCCTACCCCGCCGAAAAGTCTTTCCAATAAGACTAAACCGAGGTGCCGAGTGTATGAACGCATACAGAACATCTTCCGCACACGTCAAAACCTTTTCCGTCTTTCCAAAGTGTACGCCTTTGTGTGCCGAGTGGGAAAGGGATGACTATTCACAAAAAACAGCATGCACACGGAGACTGGATTTTGTGTTAAAAAGCACTCGGTAAGTACTTATTTCATTATGGTCAAAATTGAAGCAGCTTCAAGCTGGAAACATTTGAGCAAGTTGCTTTAACAGTTTCGCTGTCGCCATGACATCGGAGACACTTTTGAACAAGCGCCATCCGTTTTTTTTAAAAAAGAGCCCAAAATAAACGGTGTAAGCAAAATAGCCAGCCACTTTTTTCTACCTCACGGCTCTACCCGACCCCTCCTAAGCACCCCTTTCCCTTCCTTACCTCTCCTTCCAACCGGGGTACCGGGCCTCCCCACAACACACCGTTCACACGCACACAAACACACGCACACCCACGCAACACACACACACACACACACAACGCACGCACGCACGCGCGCACCACACACACACACACACACACACACACCAACACACACACGCAAAGCACACAAGCACTCGCACACACACAAAACGCACGCACACACACAAAAAGCAGGCACACACACTGACACACGAAACGTCCGCACACACACATACACACACGCACGCAAGCATACACACACACAAACACATACAGGCAGACAGACAGAGAGAGACAGACAGACAGAGAGAGAGACAAACAGACAGACACAGAGACAGCGTGGAATGGTATACCCCTGGTAAAATTCATCACACAGGTTTGTTAACAATACCCTGAAATTCGTTACCAATTTTGCTATCAAAAAAAAAAAAATCTATCTTCCGACTTGAACTACTCTCTCGGATTTCCAATGAATCGTCAGAAAACTTCAAAGTTGAACTGCTCTCTCGGAATTTTGCAACGAACAGTCTTGGGTAGAGTTATCTCATGACCAGGATCCTTTGTAAAGTCATTTCTGGGATTTTTTAAAACTTCGGGCCAAAATCAGGCCCTAATCAATTGTCTTATTTTCCCAATTTCGATTTTTGTGGTCGACAGTTTTCCCAACGGCTGCATAATTTATGGAACATTTACCTATTTTCTATCTAAAAAAAGTCCCCCATTGGGATGGAGGGGGGGGGGGGGGCGTCAGTATAAATATCATCCCCCCCTTCTGGAAAATTCTGTGCAAAGAATTTCCCTCTTTTCTATCCTTGTCATTGTTTCTGCCTTGTTCCTTTTCATGTCATCCCCTTTATATTTTTCCTTCTTGGTCCATTCTCCTGCCTTTTTTCCAGAAAGGCTTAAAAGATAAACAGTTCTCTCCCATGCTGAAGTGGGATGTGCTGGACCCGATTTGACAGGCGCTTGACGGCAGCGGAACGCATTTTTACTCATATGACAGACAGTAGCTGCTGTCCGAGCTTTTGAGGAAGAAGGAAAAATAATATAAAGCATTTCGAGGGATAGATTATCATGAAGTATATTCCTAATTGTTTGGTTTGATTTTGCTAAGAAAGCAAAACTGTTTGCTAGTCCCGCAAGACGTATGAAAACAAAAAGTTCTTTGAGAGCTAACCAATAACTTGGATTCATTTATTAAAAATCCAATCTAATCCAAGTTTGTCCTCTTCCTCGTTGACCGTGACCTGTAGTCTGGAACTGGTCACTTCAGGCCGTTGCGCTGCTTGGTACTTTGGTTCGGCACCAGAATCCCTAAAAACAGCAACAGCAATCACCAACCTTAGCAATCGCCACAGTTTACCTGATTAAACATTTCAACTCAGTCACTTCAAAGTATCAATGCTATCTAAACAAGCCCACCCCACCCCCCAAAACCCTTCGCATTTGAGCACGTTCACGATTCCTAAAGAGGGGGAGGGGGGGTAGCCTAGTGGTTAGCACATTGCGCTCGCAATCTGAAGATCCGAGTTCAAATCCCGTTCAAGGGGATTTTTTTCCCTGGAGTTAACATCAGTGCAGACTCCACTCTCCCCAGAAATCCGTCCGACGAGACTATAAACCGAGGCCCCGAGCGTTGATGCACACAGAATATCTTGCGCTCACGTTTAAACCTGTTCCGCTTTTCGAAAGAGTAGGACATTGTGTTTCTGTGGGAATAGATGACAAATATACAAAACTACATACACACGAGGAACTGGATGTAAAATGGACGTGAGAGCTTATTCCATTATCCTCGATATAAAAGAATAAATAAATTAATTAAAAAAGCCGATGAACTTGATCTCAAAAATGCACACGTAAATAATGTTCCCCTAGTCATTTTCCGCTACATTTGGCGCTTTCTTGTGGTGGTTTTATATTGGATGGAGGAGTAGGGGGCGGGGGGGGGGGGGGGGGTAAAGAAATTGTTTAAGAACTTATACAAACTGACATTGGGGAAGGAGGTAGGGAAGGGGTATGAAAAGAGAGCTAGTGGTTAGAATGCGTGATCTAAAGGCCATGTATAATGGATCAATTTCCTTGGGATGAGACTATAAACCGAGATCCTGCGTGCGAACGCACGCAGAACATCTTGCGCTCATGTTAAAACCTCATCCGCATTTCATAAGAGTAGCCTGTTGTGTGCCGGTGGTAACAGATGACAATTTACAAAACTGCATACACACAAGGACTGGATGAAAATAAAAAGCACATAAGAGCTTATTCCATTATCTTCGAAATAAAAAAAGATTTGGACAAAAAACACCAACATTTTGAAAACTATATTTACTGGGGCTGGATTGCCTGGTGGGTTGAACATATCTCTTGTAATCTTACGGCCCGGATGGAACCACTACTAAGGCATTTTTTTAAGAGGAATCCCCCCCTCCAACCCCGTTATCAGTAACGCACTTGCACTCATGACAAACAATAGTTACTGTATGAGCGTTCAAAGATATCCACCCCATTCGCCCTAAGGTCCCTCAGATTGAGACTATAAACCGTGGCCTTGTGTCCCAACGCGCTCTCGTTAAAACGCATTCCGCTTTTCGAAAGAGTAGGCCTTTGCGTGACGGTAGGAAGGATAACAACATTTCAAACAGAAAAAGAAATGGCGTGCACGCTGGTATCGTATTTAGCCACGCTGAACATCTTCCGTGCACGTTAAAACCCGTTCTGCTTTTTGGATGAGTAGGCCATTGTGTTCCTGTGGGAATGGATGACAAAATTTACAAAACGGCATACACACGGGGACTGGCTGTAAGAAAGCCCATGAATGCTTATTCTGTTATCCTCGAAATGAAATAAAATCTAGAAGAATAATTAGACTTCATTCCTGAAGTAAGTTGAAAGAGAAAAAAACGGTCGCATATGCAAAATCCTGCCATTGGTGAGCCTGGAAGCCCTAGCCGAGGAACGATTATTTTAAAAGAAAAAATAATGACTACGTCATTTATGACGTGTTCAGAACTATGACCCGGAAATGAAAATAGCACCCACGAAGAAAATAGCACTCTTGGTAAAAAGACCAAACTGTTTCAGTGATATCCAGGGGAGGCTATATTTTCTAGTTGTGGATCGGTGGTCTAGAGGTAAGCACCTGCCTAGAAAGCGAGACTGAGGTGGTTCGATCCCTGTTTGTGCCCGAAACTTTACCCGCATTGGGTAGACAGTAAGTGGTGTAGTCTGGGTACTAATCTTTCGGATGAGATGACAGACCAAGGTCTTGTGTGCATCACGCATTTAGCGCACGTAAAAGAACCCACGGCAACAAAAGAGTTCTCCTGGGCAACATTTTGTAGGAAAAAAGCCACACTGGTAGGGAAACGTACATATGCAGACAGGAAAAGGAAAAATAATGGGTGGCGCTGCTCTTGTGGAGACGCCTTTTTTCCTGGGGAGAGCATCCCGAATTTCAGGCAGAGAAATCTTTTATGACTTGAAGGGGTATGCGATACATTTTAATATTTCAACACCACACTGCTATTAGCTTTTTCAAACGTCATATTTTATTTTCTAGGTGGTTAGATTTCCATGTCAGTATCTAAGAATATAAATGAAATGATTTCACTTGACTTCAGTGTAAATTCTGTATGCTCCCAACACATTTTTACAAAGCTTTATACTAAAATAAAAGTGTTTCCAATTAAGCCCTGTAATTACTGTAAGTTTGAATTTGTGCCGGTGGATGTGATAGCAAAATGACTAAAGTGGCATGTGTGTTTGTCAGGAGGAGTTCAGAATGTAGGGGTCTCGAGATTAAATCTCAACAGCACTTGATGAATTAACTTTTCTCCTTCGGATGAGACTATTAAAAGATGTCCCCTGTGCCAACGCACGCAGACATCTTGCCCACACGTTAAAGCCCGTTCACTTTTGGGAAGAGTAGTTCATTGTGTACGGGTGGAACGGATGACAAAATTGACAAAACTGCATACACACGGGAGCAGGATGCAAAAAAGCACAGAGTTCTTATTCCATTATCATCGAAATAAAAGAATAAAAGTGTGGTCATACTTTTTGTGACAAAATTAAGATGCAGACTTGCCAATGCTTCAGATTCATTCAGTCTACTTATGGCTTAGTAAAATCACTTAAATATTCAGCATCCATCTACAGCTTTACAGTAGCACCAATACATTTAAAAACGGAAGCTAAAAATGTAGAACATGTTTGGGTGGGGGGGCGGGATAGCATAGTGGTTAAAACGATGCGCTCGTGATCTAAACGTCTGGAGTCACTACCACAGCGCCCGTTCAAGGGAATGTTTTCCCTGGAGTTAACATCAGTACAGACTCCACAGGCCTGAAAGTCCTTCCGATGAAGCTATAAACAGAGGTCCCATGTGCGAACACACTTAAAACATCTTACACACACATTAAAACCCAAGAAGAGTAGGCGTTTGCGTGTGGGAAGGAGCAGATACTATATTACCAAAAGTAAATGAAAACACACTGGTGTGTTTAGACAACCACCTCTGAAGTCAGAATGCAGCTACCTTAAAGGTTAGGGGGCGTGGGCGGGGAGAGAGGGAGCGGTCGCATACACAAGTCTCACCTTGGAGAGAGAACCTTGAAGCTCTAACAGAGGAACCAAAACAAATTGTGTACTTACATTTTTGAGTTGTGGATACTGCTCCGGCGATTATGTTGCTCTTGATGCTGCTCCGACGACGATGTTGCTCCGACGATGTTGCTCTTGATACTGCTGCTACGATGTTCTTGGTTTTGCTGTGATGATATTAAGACGTTCTTGATACTGCTCCGACGACGAAGTTGTTCTTGATGCTGCGCTGATGGCGTTGATTCGATGATGTGCTTGATAACTGCTCCGGCGACGTTGTTTTTGATACTGCTCTGACGACGACGTTGTTTTTGATACTGCTCTGACGACGACGTTGCTTTTGATACTGCTCTGACGACCATGTTGCTTTTGATACTGCTCTGACGACGATGTTGCTTTTGATACTGCTCTGACGACGATGTTGCTTTTGATACTGCTCTGACGACGATGTTGCCTTTGATACTGCTCTGACGACGATGTTGCTTTTGATACTGCTCTGACGACCATGTTGCTTTTGATACTGCTCTGACGACGATGCTCCAACTATGTTGCGCTTGATGCTGCTCCGAGCACGATGTTGCGCTTGATGCTGCTCCGACGACGAACTCTTGGTACCGCTGTGGCGTTTATGCTAGCTGTTGATGCGTTGATGCAAGCTCTTGATGCGTTGATGCTACCTCTTGATGCGTTGATGCTACCTCTTGATGCGTTGATGCTACCTCTTGATGCGTTGATGCTACCTCTTGATGCTAGCTGTTGTGTTGATGCAAGCTCTTGATGCGTTGATGCTAGCTCTTGATGCTAGCTGTTCAGAGACAAGCCCAGAACTAAGATACGATCCCCATGACAACTGTCGACACCAATGCCAGACTTCTGAGGAATCGGAGCAAGAAGGAAGAGACCCAGAAGGTAGAGAAAGTGCTTGAAGACAATGTTTGGGGGCGTGAGGTATTCCTTCCCCTCATGAGCACTGTGTGCGAGGGTAGGCAGCCTGTGCCGTTTCAGGACACCCACATCCTAGTTCAGCGACACGATTGATGGGCTCCCTTCGGGACCACTGAGGGTACTGACGGGAGTTTTCAGCCAAATGTGAAGGGCTGGGTCACCCTACCTCATGCCGTCGGTAACGCGTCGAAGTCGGATGCGCTGGGCCTGACTCGTCAGGCGTGTAGCGGCAGTGCAGCGCACTTTCGCTCCTATGACAGGCATCAGTAGTTGCTGTCTGAGTGAAGAAGAAAAAGAAGAAAAAGAAGAAGACAGGGTTGGTGAAATGTCGGAAAATGTCGGAGGGCGGATGTCTCGTCGCATCTAGTCCCTAAAGTGGTGGATCGGTGGTCTAGAGGTAACGCGCCTGTCTAGAAAGCGAAAAGTCCGGGTCTGAAGTGTGCGGCGGTTCGTACCCCGTTTGGACCGGAAATTTTTCCCCCATCCATTAGACCATGAGTGGTGGTCTGGGCGCTAGTCTTTCGGATGAGACGATAAACCGAGGTCCCGTGTGTTACACGTAATTATTTAGCGCACGTAAAAAACCCCACGGCAACAAGAGAGTTGTCCCTGGCAAAATTCTTAGAAAAAAGCCACTCTGATAGGGAAACAAATACAGCTGCAGGGAAAAAAAAAAAAAAAAGGGTGAAAGGGTGGCGCAGCGCTAAGTAGCGACGCGTTCTCCCGCTCTCCCCGGGGAGAGCAGCCCGAATTTCAACTTAAAGTGGTATGAAATAAAATCTGAGCGCTTTGATTTGTTGCTTTACAAGATTCAGCGCTATATAAATTCCATACATTATTATTATTATTATTATTAAAGTGTTTCAGAGATGGAAGGTCATAATGACGCCACTCTGATACCTAAGCCCCCAAACTCCTACCTACTTCGCGGTTCAATCCAGTGGAAGGTGAAGACGGCCGTGGATTGTTCTATATCCCTGGGCATCGGAACCAGGCAGTGAGCGCACTAGGTCTGCCTGTCAGGGATTCGGTGAAGCACTTTCTCCTATCTCCCATTCTAAACCCTTCAAGCCTCATACATCTGACATCTGTCTACTGAGTCATGGGGATCTTGGACAATGTTCTGGGTCATGCGCAGTCATTGAAATTCTTACAATAGTGGTAGTTTAACCTCTCTAAAAGAAACACTTCTCTCATGTACCCCTGGCCAGGCCAAAATCTTAGTTATTGATATACAAGCAAAGGTATTAAGACATACATTAAAAATGCTATGCTTTAAAATATCCTGTGAAGATCATCTTCTTCCACTGAACAAAATTATCTGAAGTCGGAATATTGCTGCCTATGTGGTGAAGTACTCTACATACAAACTTTACTGTGTACTCATCGATTCCGAAATTAATGAGACGAATGCGTGGCTCTTGGTGATCTTGAAAGATAAAGCTTTAGACAACAACGGTGACAATAGACTAACCAACCAATCAACACATTTATTCTAGAAAAAAACAACCTTGGTGATCTACAAAGTTCAAGCTGTACACAATGACGATGACAACAACAGAACTAACCAACAAGACATTTACTCTATACAATAATCAATCTTGGTTATCTTCAAAGTTTAAGCTTTAAACAATGACGATAACAACAACAGAAGCAACCAACACATTTTCCTTTTTAAAAAAAAAATCTTGGTGATCTTCAAAATAAGCTTTAATATACGACGATGACAACCAAACAACAACAACACAAGCCAACAACTGTCACAACTAACAATCTTCAACTCACCAATGCATTCCATGACTTTGACAAAGAGAGCTCTCGGGTAAACGTAGAGCTGTTAGGAATCTCCAGGAATCAAGTCATCCCTTCAGTGTTTCAGGGAGGGCAGTAGGTTGATGTCTTGCTCCTATGTGACCCATGCATGGCGGAGTGTGTTGCTGAGGAAAGGCTGAAAACCAGGTCTCCGGCTGAGAGGAAAACTTGTCGAACCCGCGTCTCTCCTGCTTCTGTGGTCTTCAGCAAAGTGTTGAAGTCTTCAGAGGCCTTCTTTCCTGTAGGGCCTACTGTCTCAGCAGCGCAGACCGTCCGTACTGCAGCTGCTGTTGGTTTGAAATGACCAAGATTCAATCGCGCCTTGGCTTTTCGCGGGTAGTTGACAGAGATGAACACTTTATTTAAAAAAAAAGCGAAAGGTGAACAATGTTCATGATTCCCGTTGCAAGTTTGAACCCTGACCCCCTTCCCTCCCCCTAGTAAAAAATAGAAAGAAGAAAAAAAGAAAAAGGGAGGGGAAAACAGGAATGAAAAGAAAGAAAAATGAAAAAAAAGAAGCATGGGTTGGTGGGAAACGTGCTTGTGTGCTGTTTTTGATGACGTTTCTGTCTGTTCTTTCTGTCTGTCTGTCTCTCTCTCTCTGTCTGTCTGTCTGTCTGTCTGTCTCTCTCTCTCTCTCTCACTCACTCACACTCTCTCTTTCTCTCTCTCTCTCTCTCCCTTCCCCTCATCAGAAAAATAGGTCATTGTGTGCCGTTGGGAACGGATTACAAAAGTACTAACATGCATACACACGGGGACTAGATGTAAAAAACAGCACATGAGTGCTTATTTCGTTACACACGGGGACTGAATGTAAACAAGCACCTCCTTTATCTTACCCCCCACCCTGTTCTCTATCCTACCCTCCAGCCTGTCCTCCTCTACCCTACGCCACCCTATACCCTGTCTTTCTCTACCCTACCCAAACCTGTCCTCCTCTTCCCTCCCCTCCATCCTATCCTATTCTACCCTACTCTCCACCCTGTCCTACTCTACCCTACCCTCCACCCTGTCCTCTACCCTACCCCACACTGTCCTATACACTAACCAACTTGTCCTCCACCCTACCCTCCACCTTGTCCTCCTCTATCTCAGCTTCCTCCCAGTCCTCCACTACCCTACCCTCAATGCAGTCCTCCTCTACCCTACCCTCCACCCTGTCCTCTACCCTACCCTCCACCCTGTCCTACTCTACCCAAACCCCCCACCTCTGTCCTCCTCTACCCTACCCTCCACCCCTGTCCTCCTCTACCCCACCCTCCACCCTGTCCTACTCTACCTACCCTCCACCCTGTCCTACTCTTTCCCTACCCTCCACCCTGTCCTACCCCACCCTACCCCCCCCCCTCCCCACCCTGTCCTACTCTACCCTACCTCCACCCTGTCCTACTCTACCCTACCCTCCACCCTGTCCTCCTCTACCCTACCCTCCACCCTGTCCTACTCTACCCTACCCTCCACCCTGTCCTACTCTACCCTACCCTCCACCCTGTCCTACTCTACCCTACCCTCCACCCTGTCCTACTCTACCCTACCCTCCACCTTGTCCTCCTCTACCGCAGCTTCCTCCCAGTCCTCCTCTACACTACACATACGCCGTAATTGATAGTAGCAGGACTGGCAGGTCTGGGTGATGATTTTTTGCATAGAGAGTGTGTTGTCAATAACAACACCTAGATACTTAACTGCAGTGGATAGCGGAACTGATGTATTGCCAAAATCTATTGAATCTGTTGTGATGGAAGAGTGTTTGTGTTTGGTCCCTATAATCATGGCATCGGTTTTATCTGCATTTAGCTGTAACTTGTTTTGTATCATCCAGTTTTTAATGTCTTGAAGGCAAAGTGACATATTTGTCAAGAGAGAAGGCAGATTTTCAGGAGTGTCACTGCTTTGAATCTGAGAGTCATCGGCGTAGAAATGATGGTTGATCTGGGGACGTTTATTATGTATGAAGTGGAACAGTGTAGAGAGTGAACAGAAGGGGCCCAGAACTGATCCTTGGGGACTCTACATTTCAGTTTTGCAGGAATTGATTGAATTTTGTTTACTGTGACTGTCTGGAATCGGTCAGTGAGGTATGAACTAAACCAGGTAAGGGCTGTACCTTTGATACCAAACGTTTTTTGGAGACAGGAGAGAAGGACAGAGTGATATATAGTGTCAAATGCTGCAGATAAGTCGAGAAGAGTGAGAAGGGAGATTTTCCCGAGTCAGAAGCGTTCAGAAGCGTGTTTAACGTATGGAATAGGGTGGTTTCAGTGCTGTGGTTGACGCGATAGGCAGACTGAAATGGGGGAAGGAGACTATTTGAATACGATGGCTGCTGAGTTTTTCAGAAAATACTTTTTCAAGGACTTTGGAGATGAAAGGTAGGTTAGAAAACAGGTCTGTAATTTTTCAGTATGCTAGGTCGAGGTCGTGCTTTTTGAGTAGAGGTGTAACTATTGCAGTTTTGAGTTCTGATGGAAGAATTCCCGAAAGAAGAGATGAGTTTACAATCTTCGTGATAGTTGGTATAAGCTGCGGAAGGCACTGCGTGAAAAGAGAAGCAGGCATAGAATCAAGATCACATGATTTTATGGTTATTTCATTTAGAATTTTCCTGATTTCTTCCTCACGTTTTGACTGAAAGGAAAGGAGAGGAGTGCCAGTGAATTGGGGATCAGGAGGTGCAGGTGGTACACTCAGCCAGCAGGGTTTCACACCAGACATCACACACAGCTACACCTTCTGTCAACACTTCACCTCAGATATCCACCCAGAATGAATTCATAAGCTACAAAGCTTTGGGAGTATTGGCCCCTCTCTCACTCTCTGTCTCTGTCTCTCTCCCTGTACATTCATGTAGTGCCTGTATAAGATATTGTTTTAAATTATCAGAAATGAATAATGAACGGTTACCACACAAGGCTTATCAAATGTATTCGCAGCTAGACAACTTCTGGAAAACCATGCTGGGTTTCAAACATAAGGGAAATCTTATGCTTAACTGGATTTAACATTGTTTGGTTGCAACAGGGTGCTGGGGATGTCAAAAGGTGTTTTTTCAAAGTATATCTAAACAGAGACATTGGTATGTTTATTCAAGAATGGACAGGAACTATTAGAGATCGTGATAGATATCAACAGTATAGATCATTCAAGACTTTTTTTGAAAAAGAAAGTTATGTTCTTATTGCAGAAAATTATTGTTTTCGTGTTGCTATTACGCAATTGAGGTTTAACTAATGCCCAATTAATATCAAAGTGCATCGCTATAGTGATCGGCTGGTGGAAAATGTTGTCCATTTCATAAAATCCAGATCCAAAAATGAAAACCATGTTGTGTTATTTTGTGTTTCAGGCAATCAATAGGCGGAAGAAAATACTTTGTCTATGAGGTAACCCTGTGATTACTTCTCTTTAAAAGTGTTTAGCTTTGTTCATATATCGCGTGTTATTATGAATTGGTGAGACAACATGATTGTTCTCCGTGACCTCTCCCTTCTATACTACGGCATAATATCATCTGATCCTGACAGAAGAAGTGACAAGAAGGTCAGCTAAGTATCCTGAAGATTTGAACTGTAGTGCAAATGGCATGCATAATATCAGTTTAAGCTAGCAAGAGATTGTGTGATATAGATAAGATAGGTGTTGTTATATCAGCTGTTTTCCTTGTTCTCTATTTGGTATAGTGGCCTCAGGATGATGTGCAAATTAAACCATTTCAGTGTTCAGAGTTCACAGTTCTCTCTCTCTCCCTCTCTCCCTTCGCCCCTCCCTGTCTCCATCACTGTCTCTTTCTCTCTATGTGTATGTCTGTTTGATTGTCTGTATGTCTGTGTATTATTTATTCTGTCCTGCGCGTGACGGGTTACAAAAGTCAAGAAACAGCGGTATTATTATGTGAAAAATATCATCTGGAAAAATATAAAACCAGTATCGTGCATACACGTCCAGGACGAATACGTTTTCCACATACGGCCAGTGGAGATCAACTACACGGTGTTATAAATCTGCAATAAACACACAACTTCTCAGTTGACTTTCCAGAAGACCAAGAGATAGACAAGGCAGGTCATTGAGGAGAGGACACAGGAA
>CM054136.1:84417532-84427532 GCA_028751875.1 Rapana venosa | reverse complement strand
CTCCAGTGCAGGTGGGGGGGGGGATGCCCTGTTTTCCCCCTCCTCCCTCTTTCCCATCCCCTTTCCATTGACATTACCCCCAACAGCCCTCCCCCCCCCCCCTCCTCGTCATCTCCACCGTCTATCTCCCCCCTCCCGTCCCAACATTAATTTTTAGTCCCCAAACAATCCCAACATCTTTTACCTTGAACCTAAAAAAACCACCACAAGAACAATAAAAAAAACAGGTTGAAGGAGCGAATTTCCGAGCTATCTCAGATTAGCCTCCCTTGATAAGGCCGGTTCCAGACTTTAGCGAGCGTTTCTGTTACAGCGTTTATCTGCCGTAATTCGGGGCCTTAGGCAAAGTGGATACAGCGGCGACAGTTGTGGGGGTATGGCTATTTTTAGCGCAGTTCACAGGCAACAGCTCGGCGAGAATAGAAACGTTAAATATCAATTAGCGAAGCTGAAACTCAAGCGGAAGCGTGTGTTCCCCAGCCTGAAAAGTGAGGACTTGTGAGGCGCTCCCTGTTCAGATGTACACATGTAACGAGTCCTGACCCCCACCCCCCCCCCCCCACCCCCACCCCTATCTCTACCCCGGTCATCACTTCACACAATAATCAGAAGTGTAAAATTAGCAGCCAGCCGGGCAGACATGGCATCCGTCACTTCCTTCCTGGGGATGGCGGGGCCTGTCAGTGTAATACATATAATATAATAATAATATATATATATATACATGTATAGATAGATATATCATCCCCACCTTCTGGAAATTCTGTGCTAGAAATCTTTCTTTTCTACCCCCCTCCCCCTCTTTCTTTCTGCCTTGTTCCTTGTCTGCCTGTCACCTCTTCTTTGTCTATTTTCTGCCTTCTTGGTCCATTCTCCCGTCTTTTTTTTCTCTCCTGAAAGACCTAAAAGATAACAGTTCTCT
Source organism: Rapana venosa (assembly GCA_028751875.1). NCBI lineage: Eukaryota > Metazoa > Mollusca > Gastropoda > Neogastropoda > Muricidae > Rapana > Rapana venosa. The sequence continues at coordinate 84,426,610 of CM054136.1, read as the reverse complement.
TCCACGCCCAAAATCGGATAGGCCGGGCCTGACTTGTCAGGCGCTTAACGGCAGCGTCACGCATTTTTGCTCATATGACAGACAAACGTTGCTGTCTGAGCGTTAGATGAAGAAGAGGACCGATGACTGGTGGTGGCTGCATCAGGGAGTGGTTGAGGGAGGACACGGGTTTCTGATCCCTGAGGTTGTCAAGCTGCAGACGAAGAGTGGAAAATGTTCCAATGTCCAAGGTGAGTGGCAGGCAGACCTGCACGTGCCGTATGCTCTGTTGACCCTGTACACTTAGGATCCGAATGTTTGTGAAGGATTGCACGAGGGAGGTCAGAGTTGAGAGGGCTGCAGGAGGAAAAGACCCAGCATGCATCCAAGTCCTGTCCAGCGCATGGAGCTATGTCATTGTCGGGTATTGGCAAATGGGGAATAGTGTCCGTGGAATAGTGTTCACACTGTGATACACCACTACACTTGGAGATTGTCATATCATCACATCACAGATGTGAAGAGGTTTTCAGCTCACCACCTGGCAGATTCAAAGATTTTTTAAAACTTTTCACATCACAGATTGACAGAGCAAAGTCTGCATGGATGTCGGCTGACGTCCACAATGTAGTGCAGAATAGTTCATAAGAAAAAACAAATTGGCAGCAGATCTGCAGCCGACATCTGTGCTGATTCCCAGTGAGGCAGATGATGGAACACCTCGACCTTCCTTCCACGAGAAAGGGGCGACAATTCGCCAACACATTTCCTTCATAATGATAACCACCTCATCACGTCCTTCATGATAATAGTCATCAGATCCTGATAATGCCGGGCATCTACAGTCTGACTAAAATCGCTTTCTTCCAGTTTTGACTCGTGCAGATGCCACTGTGTGTATGATAATCCATATACGGTACACCACAGCAGCCAGGAAATCCACAGAGCAGAGGGTTGCTCAACGGATAACTGACGGCGCTGGAGAAGCTTCGGGTGCATTAATTTCAGGCAGGTTGCGGTTGGAGCCATCTGTCAGGCATTTGACATGGACTGCAGGATAGAATTTCCAGAAGCTGGGGATGCTGTTTTTACTGACAGGCTCTGGCATTCCCATGGGAGGAATAAATCAGATGATGGACGGGGTGTGTGTGTGGTGTGTGTGTGTGTGTGTGTGTGCGCGCGCGTGCGTGCGTGTGTGTGTGTGTGTGTGTGTGTGTGTGTGTGTGCGCGCGTGTGTGTGTGTGTGTGTGTGTGTGTGTTATCAAAGGAAAGTAGAATTTATGGGCTAATCACAACAACTATGCCAAATGTTTTAATTCAGATGAGGAGGGTATGTGGTTGTGTGTGCCATGTCTTGAGATCAGGGAACAAGATCTGCCCTTTCTAGTGCTGCAGCACTTTTGTCTTCAATTATGCAGCTGATCTCGTCACATGACATATGCACAGAGAGAGGAGAGAGAGAGAGAGAGAGAGAGAGAGAGAGAGAGAGAGAGAGAGAGAGAGACTGTTAGCTTAGATCTAATTATTCTGATGCAAATGAAGCCGCTCACATTGTTTGTTCAGGCAATGCGCATGTCAGGTGCAGGTGACGTCAGCAGGCAGCATGGCGGCGTGGTGTGGCGTGGCGTGATTGGCTGAGTGCTGATTGCAGAGATCAACAGCGACACACTCACACATATATGCACACAGCAGCTGGGGCTATCTGGACCTAGACACCATTTTTCTTCTTCTCCTTCCTTCCTTTCTTTCTTCTTATTCTGTTCTTTCTTTTGGCTTCAGAGAGAAATGGGAGAAAGATGCGATGAGAGACAAGAAGACGAGAGAAGAGGAGAGAAGCAAAGAGAAGAGAAGAGAAGAGAGATGAAAAGAAATGAAGAGAGAACTCGAACTCGGACTGTTTATTGAGAGTAAATGGATAAGCTCAGGGCTTTTTTTACGCCATGCTCTAAAAGAGGGAGACAGAGGCAGAGAGACAGATTTTGCAAAGGGAGAGCGGAGGGGGGGGGGGGGGTGCACACAGAGTCACATCTTGGCACAATGAACCAAAGACAGAGTAATCTGAAGACAACCACAAACACGAAGAGACAGACAGACAAACAGACACACACACACACGCTCGCGCGTTGAAAGCTTATTGCATCTCTGAAAACAGAATAGAGCTGCCAGAATAGTTTTGAGTAAAGAGGTTGCGAGAATACAAGACATCTGACTTCAGAACTTATTGAATATATCAACTGCAGCTTCCAGGGAAAAATAACAACAAAGAACCCCCCCCCCCCCCCCCAGCAGAAATGGATTGTTTATATAATATAAAGAAAAATGAAATCTTCACATATATAGCAACTTAGAAAAATGATGTAATTCAATTCAATTCAATGCTTTTATTGTCCTCTGTTAAAAGGAAATTTGCTTTGCAGTGATTAAAACATATCTGAGAAAGTAATAGAGTGCAGACTTATATAGAAATGAATGCACATGATAAAAGGTAACTTTTTTAAACACACACACATCCACACACACACACACACACAATTCTATTAAAGGAAATTTATTATTCAACCTTATTTACAAATTACACAATTATCTCAAAAGAAAAATCACAATACCGCCCCCCCCCCCCCCCCCCTCCTCCCCTGCTCAACTCTGCAGAGAACATGATAAACTATTACACGTCTCCCAAGACAAGAAAGGGGCAGACAACAGTATTCAGTTGCACATCTGTTGGCCCATCACAGTTCTCTCCCCATGACGCTCCCTGTTTTGCAAATGGAGAATGTATTCCCCTGTGGAGATGCCGGGGGCCTGTCAGTATAAATAGCATCCCCACAGTCTTGAAATTCTGTGCTAGAAATGTCCTCTTTTCTATCACTCTCTTTGTTTCTGCATGGTTCCTTTCTCCTCCTTGTCTGTTTTCTGCCTTCTTGGTCCATTCTCCTGCCTTTTTTTTATAGAAAGACTTAAAAATCACAATTCTCTCTTAAACCGAAGTCGGATGCACTAGGCCTGATTTGTCAGGCCCTTAACGGCAGCGTGACGCACTTTCCTTTAAAACAGAACAATAGTTGAGCAGATCTTAGCGTTGGAAAACGAGAGCAAATGTATGAGGCAAGAGAGGCTTTTCCATTTAAAACAGAGAGCAATGTGTGAGGCAAGAGAGGCTTTTATGTTTTAAACAGAGAGCAATGTGTGAAGCAAGAGAGGTTTTTATGTTTTAAACAGAGAGCAATGTGTGAAGCAAGAGAGGCTTTTATGTTTTAAACAGAGAGCAATGTGTGAGGCAAGAGAGGCTTTATCCGTTTTAAACAGAGAGCAATGTGTGAGGCAAGAGAAGCTTTTCCATTTAAAACAGAGAGCAATGTGTGAGGCAAGAGAAGCTTTTCCATTTAAAACAGAGAGCAATGTGTGAGGCAAGAGAGGCCTTTCTGTTTTAAACAGAGAGCAATGTGTGAGGCAAGAGAGGCCTTTTCTGTTTTAAACAGAGAGCAATGTGTGAGGCAAGAGAGGCCTTTCTGTTTTAAACAGAGAGCAATGTGTGAGGCAAGAGAGGCTTTCTCTGTTTTAAACAGAGAGCAATGTGTGAGGCAAGAGAGGCTTTCTCTGTTTTTAACAGAGAGCAATGTGTGAGGCAAGAGAGGCTTTCTCTGTTTTAAACAGAGAGCAATGGGTGAGGCAAGAGAGGCTTTCTCTGTTTTGCAAAAGAGAGGACTGGATAAGACAAGAGAGGCTTTTCTCTTCTGCAAAGAGAGCAACGAACTCTGGTCTCATGGTGACCTCAGATTCAGGTTCATCATACACTTCTGAGCCTGGCGTAAGTTTGTCAAAGCCTTTGGGGTTGGAGGTTCAGGGGGGACGGTCGTCGGAGGGACGTTGTGGTGGCTGCTTCCTTGGGTAGGAGACTCCCTCAGTGTGGCTCGGCGACTGAGCTAATACTGCAGGGGTGTAGTAGGTGGTGTCCCCCGGATGTTAGCTCAGACAGGCACCACTGAACACCACCAGCAGTGCAGGGCCCTTCTGGTTGGTGGCCCCACGGTGACCTGATAGTGATGGGCTCCTTGTGGACTTCTGACCCTGGGGAAGAGACATAACGAATCTGGGTGTGGCTGTGGCGGGGAGATTGGAATGAGCGGCGTGGGAACAGCAGGGCAGGGGCATCACAGAAGATGAGGCAGCAAAAAAAGAAGAAAGAAAGAAAGAAAACAAGAGAGCAAGGAATGGGACGAGAGGCCACTCTGTTTTGCAAAGAGAGGACTGGATGAGACAAGAGAGGCTTTGTGTTGTGCTCTGCGGAGAGAAGCACAGGCCTAACAGCCATCTTCCCAGCACTGCTTCTTCCTCCCCACTACCCAGCACTGGTGCAAGGAGCCATTAACCCACTGGGGCTTGTGAGTAGTACACGTGAAGCGACGTCCATCTGGAAGGACAGTTTTTGTTTGGTTTGTTGGCTCGTTTGTCTGTGTTGCTTGCTTGCTTGCCTGCTTGCTTAGCCAGTTGGTTGATGTGTGGGTTTCTATTCATTTGTTGTTGTCTAAGTTTGATAACGTGAGTTGCGGAATATTTTCAATAACATGCATACTTGATCTTCTCTGTGTGTGTGTGTGTGTGTGTGTGTGTGTTTGTGTGTGTGTACGTGTGCGTGTGCGTGGTGTGTGCGTGCGTGTGTGTTGTGTGTGCGCGTGTGTGTGTGTGCGTGTGTGTGTGTGTGTGTGTTTGTGTGTGCGTGTGTGTGTGTGTGTGTGTGCACGTGCGTGTGTGCGCGTGCGTGTGTGTGTGTGCGCGCAAAGAAAACAAGAGAAAGGCATTGGCTTGTCTGCAAACAGGGAGGCTTATGTGATCAGAACAGAAAATGCCCACCCTTGTGCGCAAGACGGTGCTGAGATTCGAACCCGAGACTTGTTCTTCTTCAGGACTAGAAACCATTCGGCTCTGGCATGATTCCCACCACCTTCTTTCTGCCTTTCTCCTGTAATGAAACACTCCCCCTCCCTCCCTCCCTCTGCCTCTTCCTTTTCTGTCCCCCCCCCCCCCCCCCCCCCCCCCCACCCCCCCCACCACACACACAATTTACCTCACCCTGTTTCTCTTCTCACCTTGACCCACAGCAGATAGAAAGGGAGAGAAATTCCGATCCATCTCAGATTTGCTTCCCTTTCCTCGGAAAGTTCCCGACTTTTGAGAGAGTTCCTGTCATGGCGGTTATCTGTGATTATTTGAAGAGTGGAATAATAGATAAAATGAAAATATTTATTAAATCCTTTTTAATTCACAGTTTGTAGACATGGGAAAGCAGTGTTTGTTGATGATATCTAACTGTCCCACTTCCATTCCGGGTCTAGTTAAAGGGAGAGCAAGGGCGATAACAGTAGTAACGAATAAACAAGTTGCGCTCCTTGAAAGATAAGTCACACTGCCTAACTGAACGGTTTCAAAACCAGAGCACGGGACTGAGCACACTTACATTTTATATACCCGTTGTTTATTCATTCTTACTCTGTTTATTTATTCATCTATTTATTTCCTTCCTGCCTTGTTCAGTTTTATCTTGGCCTGTCACGTCCTCTGCAGCACCCCCACAAGCAAAAAACAAAAAATAACGAAGAACAAAACAAACAAACAAACAAATCTTGTCGAGAGAGGCAGCTGCATTCTGATCCTAGAGGTCATGAACTGGCAGGTCAGGGTTCAAATCTCACTGTTGTCCAGTGCAGCACTGTTTTCGCTCCTAGGCAAGAGCTCCGAGGTTCACCAATGGTAACATGTTGCGTACGCGACCTTTTTTCCCGACCATGAAGACAGCCGCATCTGACTGCTGAGGTTAATGGAGTCAGGATGGACATTGATACAACTGACCAGGTTAACGCACGTGCAGACCTGCCATAACTCCCCCCCCCCCCCCCCTCCTCTTGTGGATGTTGAGGATTGCAGCAGAGGGCAGAGGGATCCAACAAGTGCTGTCTGCTGCACGCCCTGTCAGGCGGCCCTCTGGCAGCAGGCCGGTGCTGCACAGCTGACTGACCGCTATCCAGCCTGCGCCTGGCCCTGGGGAATAATGCTGACGTCACGTGGCTGCCGTGGAATGGAGTGGAGTGGAGTGGAGTGGAATGGAATGAAGCGGAATGGAGTGGATGGAATGGAGTGGAATGGAATGGGGTGGAGTGGAATGGAGTGGAGTGGGGTGGAATGGAATGGAGTGGAATGGAGTGGAGTGGAGTGGAGTGGAATGGATGGAGTGGAATGGAGTGGAGTGGAGTGGAATAGAATGGAGTGGAGTGGAATGGAGTGGATGGAGTGGAATAGAATGGAATGGAGTGGAGTGGAATGGAATGGAGTGGAATGGAATGGAGTAGAATGGAACGGAGTGGAATGGAATGGAGTGGAATGGAACGGAGTGGAATGGAACGGAGTGGAATGGAATGGAGTGGAATGGAGTGGAATGGAACGGAGTGGAATGGAATGGAGTGGAATGGAATAGAGTGGAATGGATCGGAGTGGAATGGAATGGACTAGAATGGAATGGTTTTGTTGGCGAGGCGTGGAGAGCAGCAGGGGGTAATCAGCCGTTTCTATTTCTGCTGCAGGCTTCTGCGATGAGCAACAGCTGATGTTTTGCCACTGAAAAAAAGGATTATGGAGAGACAGACAGACAGACAGACAGACAGACTGACAGAGAGGGGGAAAAGACAGAGACAGCGATTGAGACAGGCAGACAAACAGACAGAGGAGGAAATACAGAAACAATGACAGAGACAGAGACAGGTAATATGAAAGTGAATAAATGAAGGAATGAATCAATGATCTTTAATTTGCAAGGATGAAAATTCTTATGATCTGCCTTTGTAAACAAACATACATCATAACAATCAAGAGAATATGAACATCAATGAAACATCGGGAAAAAGAAACACAGAGAGAGACAGAGACAGATACACAGAGACACAGAGAGAGAGGGAGAGAGAGAGAGAGAGAGAGAGAGAGAGAGAGAGAGAGAGAGAGAGAGAGAGAGAGAGAGAGAGAGAGAGAGAAGAGAGAGAGAGAGAGAGAGAGAGAGAGAGAGAAAGAAAGAGAGAGAGACAATGACAATGACAATGACAAAGGTTTAATGTGTTAAGCAATTATGCCCATTCACATGGGGACAGTGGGGCGAGGACTGGGCACAAAACACATATATAATGAACAACATAATTAATCAAACACCCAAAATGGTCCACATGGCATGAATTCCAAACCATGGTTTTGATATAGTAGACTATTGATATTGTCTATAAATACTGTTGGTTATTCCAATCACAGTGTCTTTACGTTAAGTTTGTGTAGAAGTCTTTCACACAGTCATCAAGGCACATCTGTAGAAAGCTTTCCTTTTGGTACAGCAGTGGCTCCATCAGCCATGCACTGATTCAGTTCTTGCAGCATGGACCTAGTAATGTCTACATTTTTTGTAAATTCTTGTAAATAATCCCAGACATCACTGACGGGCACACTATCATCACTGTCTCGCATTTCGCTGCTATTTTGCACATGATCAGCACACTCCCCACTTTCTTCCTCAGTCTCATTCTCTTCACACTCTTCCTCGCTCTCATTCATTGCACGTTCTTCCTCACTCTTATTTTCTGCACGCTCTTCTTCAGTCTCATTCTTTGCACATTCATTTCCCCCCTTACACCCATTCCCTTCACCACACACTCTGTCTTTCACTTCATTTTCACAAGTATAGACAAAATCTATCATTTCTCTCGCATCATTACCGCACGAAATTGTTACTCTCTGTCTGTCTATATCATGCTCTTTCATATCAATACAGCCTTCATTCCGACAACTGCTTGAAGAGGGAGGGTAATGTTCACCACACTCAAACACATTGATAGGAGCGTTGCTATCACAGTGGCTCGCAGCATCGTAATATAAGGTAGGTGGGGTGGGTAAAAACAGAGGAGAGGGGGACGAAGCCTGTTCATTATTTTTTCCTTCTTTATTTGTTCTGTAAGCTTCCGCTCTTCTTCTGTCCCTGTCCATCTGAGATGGGCATTTTTTCCTATATGTCGTATTCAACACTGGTGTGACAGGGGAATGGTCGGTACTATTACCTGTCAAACGAAGGATGACAACAGTTTGACGTCCTCTCCCTTCCACCTTGAAGGAAGACAGCGTGTGTTCAAGAAGTGCTGCGTTCAACATGCACTCTAGTGTTGCTGGTAGTCCATACACAGGCATTTTGAATTCAAACAACTTGAAAACCACAAAAACTCACACACAGCTGGAGAGAAAGCGTCTTGCTGGCAGCCAAGCAAGGGAAGCCACTCCCGAGAGAGAGAGAGAGAGAGAGAGAGAGAGAGAGAGAGAGAGAGAGAGAGAGAGAGAGAGAGAGAGAGAGAGAGAGAGAGAGAGAGAGAGAGAGAGAGAGAGAGAGAACATCAGAACAGAGGCAAAGCCAGACCGACTTTTACACCTCAGAAAATGGTTTCAGGACGGCGCTGTCAAAAGCCAATCGTTTATTACGGCAGCGAACACCTTGGCAGTCAGTGTCATGCGAGGGTTCAGGATTTCGCTGTCTTTAAATGACTCAGGTGCCATGGCTTCGTTCTGGCATTGCTGTCAGTTCCTGTATAGCCTTCTGTCCCTTCAGGTATATGTATGTATGTATGTATGTATGTAATTATGTATGTATGTATGTATGTATGTATGTATGTATGTATGTATGTATGTATGTATGTATGTATGCATGTATGCATGCATGCATGTATGTATGTATGTATGTATGTATGTATGTATGTATGTATGTATGTATGTATGTATGTATGTATGTATGTATGTATGTATGTATGTATGTATGCATGTATGCATGCATGCATGTATGTATGTATGTATGTATGTATGTATGTATGTATGTATGTATGTATGTATGTATGTATGTATGTATGTATGTATGTATGTATGCATAAAAGCTAATGTGAGTCATGTTTGATTGAGGAGAAGTGCACTACCCCATCACTCAGCATGAAAGGCTTAGGCATCTGCCAGTTGTGGTGTTGGTACATTTCATGAGCCCCAGAAGGGGGTGGGGGTGTATTTAAATTAAGATCTTGAATCTTTGTATCTAAA